>BPLQ01004070.1:0-12854 GCA_021605075.1 Caerostris darwini
ACGAATCATAATTATACACCTTTAAATGTGTTGTCTCTAATTGTATGTATGTAGTGATTGAGTGTGTGTAAATAAAGCTGTGAGTTCTGCAACCTTTGCCTCAAGTTTCTCAACCCAACAACACATAGTTACCCACGACATATGTAAGGTACTTTCAATTTGGCTTCATTTGTAAGGATGCAAATGTAACTTCCCCAGTTCGAAATTAATTGCACTATCCCTAAGGCCCTTATAGCCAATAATAAGGGATAATAAAAAACAATAAAATAATATATGTGTGTAAAGAATGCAACAATAAACAATAAAATAATATGTATGTGTAAAGAATGCAACAAAAAACAACAAAATAAAACATAACAAGCTGAAAATAAAATCATTAAAACTCTAGCATCTTTTAGAATTAATGTTTTACCTTGTCAAAAACATAAGATCTGATTTTTAAAAACCTTTTTTATTATGTGTTAACTCTAGAAATTATTACAAATTTTGGTGTGACAATATTGAAATCTTAATGTTGGAATATTTCTAACGCTAAGTGTTTTATTATAAATGACATTTTGCAAAACCGCAGACCTCAGAAATTTCAGAACTCAATCAACCCATGAAAAATTTGCATTAAAACAGAAATGCTATTATGCATATTAAAGGTGTGCACAACTCTCATCAAATAATCATGGAGCCGAATTCGAATTCCCATTCAGAGTGCACCTCCCTGCAGGAGATGAATGCGAATGGTGAGGGAAAATCTTCGCTGCCTTCGGTGCTTCGCGACATTTCCATTCCCCCGGGAGGACCGAGAGACGAACTTGCACAAATTATTTGACTAATCACTTTTACTTCTCGTGTAGGCGCGGCGGCCCGATTATTTTCTAAATAGAACCGGCGATTAATCGGATGGAATTAGAATATTGGAATTGTGCATATGTCTGCAACGAAATAAAGCAAGGAAATAGGCGGGCATAATGTTGCATTTGATCTTAAATAATGAATGTGATCATATTATTAATGATATTAGAACTACTTTTAGTTGACCTTAATTCTTAGAATTCGTGTTATTTACACAAAATACACACTTCTTTTGTTGCCAAGTTGTTATCGCAGTCATACATTAGTTGTTATTAAATATGGCTCATGAAAATTAAGTTATTCAAATTTGGTGACAGCATGACAATAACTTACTTATAGAACAAAAAGCTTTATTTAAGTTACAAATTCATTAGTTCTTTTTAAGTTATAATTTTAGTTTTTTTTTCCATTGACCTGAGGTTCTTCTTTACTAGAAAAGTAAGTAGTTGTAGCAGTTTCTTCACTTCCCAGGATGTACAACAGGAGTCTGCTAAACTGCAACCGCTTATTGTAACGACAATTTAGGAATTTAACCCTGCGGCCTCCTACACACTAATACTACTAATACTAATAATGCGGCCTCCTACACATTACGGCCTCCCCTCCCTTCACTGGCGTTCAGGAGAAATGGCCAGTAGGTCTCGAAACTCTCACCGGTGAGGAAGTTTAGTACAACACGAGCTCTCGCTGAGAAACGTTTAATTTAATTCCTCACCACGAGAGGAAACATATTTAGCACAATATTGTGTATTAGTTGGCCAACAGACTCTCACACGTGGAGGAAGCATATTTCACGCAACTTGAGAGTAGCTTAGTGATTTCTAAGATTTTCTTCTTAGAAATGAATCCTGCCATGAATTTATAATTATCTGTCTTTAAATGTGTTAAATATTGTATGTTTCTTATTGTATGAGTATGATGTTTGCGCTTTTGTCAATAAAGCTGTGAATTCTCCAAACTGTGCCTTAAATAGCTCAACCCAATCACAACTAGTTACAGACTAGTTGCCAAGATGTACACTATAGAGCGAGCACTACTAAGTGCGGCATCTGGGCATTTTTTATATTACTTCATTTATCAACTGAGGTAAACGCATATATGCGTTTTTGCATATAAGCATAACCTAATACCCTCGACATATGTAAGAGGCTTACAATTTGGCTTTGTTTATATTATGGCAAGCTCCCCCAGTTCGAAATTAATTGCACAATTAAACTCCCAGGCCCTTACAGCTCCTGGTAATGAATGCAAAAACAAACAACAAACTAAAACATAAAAATAAAGTCATAAAACTCTGGCTTCTTTAGAATTAATGCTTTGTCTTGTCAAAAACATAATAGCGTAAGATCTGATTTTTAAAAACATTTTTTAATATGTATTAACTCTAGAAATTATCACAAATTTTGATGTCATAATATTGAAACCTTAATATTGGAATTTTTCTAATGCTTTATTATTAGAAAAATAAACGACATTATTTTATTATAAACGACAGTTTGCAAAACCTCAGACCTCAGAAATCTCAGAAAACTCAATCAACACATGAAGAAGTTGCATTAAAACGGAAATGCTATTATGTATATTGAAGGGCGAGCACAACTCTCATCCAATAAGCATGGAGCCGAATTCAAATTCATATTCAAAATGCCCCTCCCTGCAGGAGATGAACGCGAATCGAGAGGGAAAATCTTCGCTGCCTTCGGTGCTTCGAAGAACATAGAAAACCATAGCTATAGATATATGTAGACTTAAAATATACCCTTGCTTAAAAAGACCAAGTCTTGAAAAAATTTAAAATAATGTCCTTAAAAGTGTTTCATTAGCAATACCCACTTAATTTAATTCATTTAATAATGTGTACAATTGAACTAACTTTGAAGCATTCCTTTCCTTTAATTACAAACATTATGTTACAAAAGTTACATCAGTTCCCATTCGTAGATCAAACAACACCTTTAAAACTTTGACCACTTGATCAAAGAAACAAATCCTTCAAAATAACTTCAAAACATTTTATATCCATCTTCTACAAAACAGAATAAAATAAAACGTAGCCTTAAAGATCTTAAATATAGCTTTGAAAACACAGCTATAGATATACATAGATTTAAAACAAAGCTATGAAAGATTCTTCATTAATCTTCTTAAAAGTTTTTCTGCAGCAATATCCAATTAATTTAAAAGCTTCATCTTAATGTCGTAAATTTTTAAACTAACTTTGAAACTTTCCTTTCAGATAATCTCAAAGAATCTCTCACAAAAGTTTCAGCAGTTCCCATTCGATGAATAAACACGTTAAAACTTTAATCACTTGATGAAACGTACAAATCCTTCAAAAATAACCTCAAAACATGTTCTATCGATCTCCTACAAAACAGAACAAAACGTTCCAAAGACTAAGAACGCCGCCTGGAATTTTCAATTTCCTATTCACTTTTCATTCTCCATCTCTCTATCTCTCTGTGTGCACCAAAAAGCAAAAAGCAACCACAGCTACAACTTGAAAGAAACCCGTGTCAAAACACAGCGGAGCGAAGTAGGGGAGACCGAAGGAGTTATTGTACTCGAAGTCACTTAACGAGGTGGTGAGAAGGAATAAATCTGAGGAGGGGAGGTTTCTCTAATTTCTCGTGGGTACCGGAGCTTTTACCAAGATTGCAGAACCGTTGCTTAATCTTGAGGAGTATCCCGCCATGATGAGATGGGAGCGTAAAACTCACTTAAGTTGCCCTGCTGGGTTTTCAGAAGACATAGAATCTATCGACTTGCTCAGACAGTAATACGAGTATTTAAACGCCGCCTCTGTTTTGCGGTTGTATTTAGTAATAGAAAAGGTGAAATAAGATTGGGTTTAAATTGCGGTATTTTCTGAACGCTCATTTTGCAAGCTGATTTATGGGCAGTAATAATTTATTTCTTCGATGCGAAGAAATTAAAATTTTTTAAAGCCTAAAAATTGTTTTTGAATTTTATTAATGCATTAAGTCAACAAGAAAAATGTGTTAATTCAACAAGAAGTAAAAATGTTATACTTTATTCAAAATTCATATGCAACATAAATGTCTAAAAAGTTTCAAAATATTTTATAAAATTTTTGCATTTTTTGGAAAGTGGCCTGATGACAGAGTGACTACCGCTTTTAAGCTCCGGACCATAAGTTTCAATAAGATACCATAAGTGTTATATCGGGACTCGGTATGTCGAGTGCGGGCGGTAAAAATATACCCTTTCTTAACCTAGCCTTCAAAATGTTCTTAAAATATTTCAGTAACAATATCCACTTCTTCTAAAATCTTTATCTCAATATCGTATACTTTTAAACTAACTTTGAAACTTTCCTTTCACATAATCTCAAGCACCCTCTCACAAAAGTTGCATCAGTTCCAATTCATTTAATAAATAACACCTTTTAAATATTAACCACTTGATCAAACACATAAATCCTTCAAAATAACTTAAAAAACATCTTTTATCGACCTTCTACAAAACAGAACAAAACATAGCCTTGAAAACATAACTATAGATATAAATAGATTTAAAACATAATCATGCTTAACCTAGCCTTGTAAGAAGTTTCATTAATCTTCTTAAAAATATTTCAATAACAATATCCACTTAATTTAATTCATTTAATGTCGTATACTTTGAAACTTTCCTGTCATACAATTTCTTACAAAAGTTTTAGCAGTTCCCATTCGTTGGATAAATAAACACTTAGCATTTTAATCATTTGCTCAAACGTTCAAATCCCTCAAAAATACCACACAACATTTTCTATTTATCTTCTACAAAACAGAACAAAACACAGCCTTAAAAGTCTTAAGATTAGCTATACACATACATAGACTTAAAATATACCTTTGCTTAACCTAGCCTTAAAAAGATTTTCATTAATCTTCTTAAAATATTTCAATAACAATATCCACGTAATTTAATTCATTTAATATCATATACTTTTAAACTAACTTTTAGGAATTCCTTTAATATAATCGCAAATAATCTCTGACAAAAGTTTCATCAGTACCCATTCGTTAAATAAATAACACCTTTAAAATTTTAACCACTTGGTCAAACATGTAAATCTTTCAAAATATCGTCCATCGATCTTCTACAGAACAGAAAAAAAAGCCTTATATATCTTAAAAATAGCCTTGAACAAAAGAAACATAGCTACAGATATACATTCAGTCAAAATATACCTTTTTTCTTAACCTAGCCTTGTAAAAGTTTCCATTAATTTTCTTAAAATATTTCAATAACAATATCCACTTAATTTAATTCATTTCATATTGTGTACATTTAAACTAACTTTGTTTGAAATTATATGAAAGGAATACTTCAATCTGTTTGTTACAAAAGATTCATCAGTTCCCATTCGTAGAACAAACAACACCTTTAAAATTTTGACCACTTGATCAAAGAAACAAATCTTTTAAAATAACTTCAAAACATCTTATATCGATGTTCTACAAAACAGAACAAAACGTAGCCTTAAAAGTCTTTAACATAGTCTTGAAAACGTAGCTATAGGTATACATTACTAAAAACATAGCCATGAAAGAGTTTTCATTAATCTTCTTAGAAGTATTTCTGCAGCAATATCCAATTAATTTAAAACCTTCATGTTAATGTCGTATACTTTTAAACTAACTTTAAAACTTTCCTTTCATATAATCTGAAACAATCTCTTAGAAAGGTTTCATCAGTTTTCATTCGTATAACAAACTACACCTTTACAATTTTAATTACTTGATTAAACGTACAAATCTTTCATAAAATAACCTCAAAACATGTTCTATCGATCTTCTACAAAACAGAACAAAACGTGCCTTAAAGGTCTGAAACTTAATCTTCACACGGAAAAAAAGTAGCTTCTGGTATACTACATAGACTTAAAATATAGCCTTGCTTAACCTAGCTTCAAAAAAGTTTCCATCAATCTTCTTAAAAGTACTTCAGTAACAATATCCAATTAATTTAAAAACTTCATCTTAATGCCATATACTTTTAAACTAACTTTCAAGCATTCCTTTCATATAATCTCAAACAATCTCTTACAAAAGATTCATCAGTCCCCATTCGTTGAACAAACAACACCTTTAAAATTTTAATCACTTAATTAAACGTACAAATCTTTCAAAACTAACCTCAAAACATCTTCTATCGATCTCCTACAAAAGAGAACAAAATGTTCCAAAGACTAAGAACGCCGCCTGGAATTTCCAATTTCCTATTCACTTTTCATTCTCCATCTCTCTATCTCTCTCTGTGCAACAAAAAGAGAAAAAAAAGCACCCACAGCTACAACTTGAAAGAAACCCGTGTCAAAACACAGCGGAGCGAAGTAGAGGAGACCGAAAGAGTTATTATTCTCGAAGTCACTTAACGAGGTGGTGAGAAGGAATAAATCTGAGGAGGGGAGGTTTCTCTAATTTCTCGTGGGTACCGGAGCTTTTACCGAGATTGCAGAACCTTTGCTTAATCTTGAGGAGTATCCCGCCAAGAAGAGATGGGAGCGTAAAACTCACTTAAGTTGCCCTGCTGGGTTTTAAGAAGACAGAGAATCTATTGACTTGCTCAGAGAATTATAATACAAGAATTTAGAATACGAGAATTTAAACGCCAACCTGCTTTGGGGTTTGTATTTAGTAACAGAAAAGGTGAAATAAGATTGAGTTCAAATTGAGGCATTTTCTGAACGCTCATTTTACAAATTGATTTATGGGCAGTAATAATTTATTTCTTCGATGTGAAGAAATTAAAATTTTTTAAAACCTAAAAATTGTTTTCAACAACAAGTAAAATGTTACATTTTATTCGAAATTTATAGTTAATATATATATTTAAATGTTTCAAAATATTTCATAAAGGCAGTGCTTATCTTTGGTGGCCGAAGGTCGAATGACTAGCGGTGTCTACCATAGTTTTTGGGTTCGAGTCCCGGGGATGCCATGGTTGTTTGTAGTTTTCCGGAATCCATTTTAAACCTTAGACCCCTGTCTAATTTGACTGTTGTCCTGTCTCGAATTCTGCCATTAGGCAGATGGTCTTGGCCAACTATGGGACTGTTGCGCCAATGAGGAAGAAGAATTGACTTTTTTTATTAATAATCATATATCATATTTAATTCATCCTTTGAACCTTTATCATATTAATACATAGCTACTGATATACGTAGACTTAAAATGTACCCGTGCTTAACCTAGCCTTGAAAATGTTTCCATTAATTTTCTTAAAAGTATCTCAATAACAATATCCACTTAATTTAATTCATTTAATATTGCTTACTTTTTAAACTAACTTTGTAGCATTTGTTTCATATAATCTCAAACAATCTTTTGCAAAAGTTTCATCAGTTCCCATTCGTTGTACAACCAACACCTTTATAATTTTAATCACTTGATCAAACGTACAAATCTTTCAAAATAACCTCAAAACATTTTCTACCGATCTTCTACAAAACTGAACAAAACGCAACCTTAAAAATCTTAAACATAGCTATAGATATACGAGCATAGCGATAGAGAATCTATCGACTTGCTCAGAGAGTAATACCAGAATTTAAACGCCGCCCCTGCTTTGGGTTGTATGTAGCAACAGAAAAGGTGAAATAAGATTGGGTTTAAATTGGGAGATTTTCTGATCGCTCATTTTACAAGCTGATGTATAGGCGAGTTGGTAATTTGAAGAAATTAATTTTTTAAAAACCTACAAATTGTTCGATTAAAAAAAAAAAAAAAGAGTCAAGAAAAAGTAAAACATTACATTTTATTCAAATTTATACTTAACATAAATATTTAAAAATCTTCGGTACCCACGTTAATCTTCTTAAATGTCTATCCATAACAATATCCACTTAATTTAATTCCTTTAATATCATACACTTTTAAATTAACTTTGATGCATTTTCTGCATATAATCCCAAACAATCTCTTAAAAAAGTTTTTTCAGTTCCCATTCGTTGAATAAATAACACCTTTAAATTTTTATACACTTGATCAAACATACAAAATAACTTCAAAATATCTTATACCGATCTTCTACAAAACAGAACAAAACGTAGGCTTAAAAGAATTAAACATAGCTTTGAAAACATAGCTATAGCTATACATCGACTTAAGACATAGCCATGAAAGATTTTTCATTAATCTTTTAAAAAGTATTTCTGCAACAATATCCAATTAATTTAAAAGCTTCATCTTAATGTCGTATACTTCGAAACTAACTTCAATACTTCCTTACATATAATCTCAAACAATCTTTTACAAAAGTTTCATCAGTTCCCATTCGTTGAACAAACAACAACTCAACAAAATCAAAATCAAAATCAAAATCAAAATCAAAATACAAATCCTTCAGAAATAGCCTCAAAACATGTTCTATCGATCTTCTATAAAACAGAACAAAATGTTCCAAAACTAAGAACGCCGCCTGGAATTTTCCAACTCCCTATTCACTTTTCATTCTCCATCTCTCTCTGTGCACCAAAAAGATAATAAAAAAAGCAACCACAGCTACAACTTGAAAGAAACCCGTGTCAAAACACAGCGGAGCGAAGTAGAGGAGACCGAGAGAGTTATTAGAGTTTTTGCCTACCGTACGTTAGTTACCGTAGGACGTCCGTTAGCCTTTTCTCCCTAGCGCGCATGCTCATAGGAAACATAATTTCCTATGAGCATGCGCGCTAGGGAGAAAAGGCTAACGGACGTCCTACGGTAACTAACGTACGGTATGCAAAAACTCTCTATTATACTCGACCTCACTTAACGAGGTGGTGAGAAGGAATAAATCTGAGGAGGGGAAGGTTTCTCTAATTTCTCGTGGGTACCGGAGCTTTTACCAAGATTGCAGAACCGTTGCTTAATCTTGAGGAGTATCCCGCCAAGATGAAATGGGAGCGTAAAACTCACTTAAGTTTTCCTGCTGGGTTTTATGAAGACAGAGAATCTATCGACTTGCTCGGAGAGTAATACAACATTTTCAACGCCGATCTGCTTTGGGGTTGTGTTTAGCAACAGAAAAGGTGAAATAAGATTGGGTTTAAATTGGAGCATTTTCTGAACGCTCATTTTACAAGATGATTTATGAGCAATGGTTATGTGAAGACATTACATTTTTTTAAAACCTAAAAATTGTTTCTGAATTTGATTAAGAAAAATATATTAAGTTAACAAGGAGTAAAAAATTACATTTTATTCAAATTTTTATTTGATATAAACATCAAAAACATTTAGTGGTATTAAACATTCTTGTAGTGTATTTTAATGGGTGTGGTTGGTTAAAATGTTTGTAGTGGTTTGTTAATGATTATGTTTGGTTAAAATATTTGTAGTGGTTTGTTAATGGTTGTGACTGGTTAAAATGTTTGTAGCGGTTTGTTTATGGTTGTAGTTGGTTAAAATGTTTGTAGTAGGTTTTAATTGTTCCTAAATATTTCATAAATTTAATGTTTATTTTTATTTAAAATGATGTTTAAATATTTAAGAACATTTATTCACCAAGTTTAATTTTTAAAATATTAATGCCTAAATCATTTTATCACAGAGTAATTCTGAACATTGTTCTTATGGAAAAAAGATAATTCTTTTACATTGAAATTGTAACATAATTAAATTTATTGGTATACAAGGGGATATGCGAAATTTATGTACAGATAAAACTGTGTAAGGAATGAAAATATTTTTTTAAAGAAACTAATTCTTGATATTTTAAAGGATTATTTTCATAAAAGTGTTGGAAAAAACAAATTTATTTGAATTATTAAAAACATTATTTACAAATTAAAATTCGAATCAAATTATCCTGTTCTGAAAAAGTATTATTTAAATAGTTATTTTAATAAGTTGATAAAGTTATCATTAATAATGTTTAACATAAATATAAATACATTGTTTCTTTTCTTGTGAAAATTTAAAAAAAAATTCGAGTTATTAATACTTTTAAGCAAGTATATTATCCATTTTGTACATCTTTTTTTTAACTGCTGTTCGTAATGTAGTTTTTAATGCAGTATAACTTTTAGTAATTTAAAAAAAACATTCTTTTAACACAAAATAAAATTTTTTGTAGTGTCTGATCTTAAAAATCTGATCTTGGGGCGGACATCCCATGAGTAATCTACTCACGGATTGAAGCTTCTGTTGTGATGAAACAACAGTAGGCAGAAGTGTGACTTGGCTCCGAGTCGCTGAAGAAGGAGGGTCGTGACATCCGGGAGAACTTTTAGTAGGAACTACCCCGCGTATCGCATAGGAAAAAACCAGGAAAACTCCCACCAGCTAGTCCGACTAACGAAGGCAGATGCTGAACATCATAAACGTCATCGTCTTCTAGTTTTTTGAAATAGTGTCTAGCGGACGCCAAAGCGATGCACAAAGTCGTCAGCAGATTAAACCTCAGCCCTAATGCTCATCGGCGGTATATGTTGCCACTGAGCCCCGATTTGGGCAAATAAATTTTAAAAAACACAAGATATCTAAATAAATTTTTTAGTCAAATTATTTTTTCGCCTACTTTAATTTTGTTGTTTGAACCAATAATCCTTTTATGGAAATATCGCATACAATAAATAAATAAAGGTAAAAAAAATAATTTCTATCAATACGTTTGACTTTAATTCAATATGTTTAAAAAAGATATATAGTTTTTTTTTTCATATATTTGTACTATGTCTATCAATGAGGTATTTCAGATTGTATTAAGTTCGACTGTCTATAATAGTATTTAGCAACATCGTCTAGTTAACACACGCCCTAACTCTATTTAACGAACGGCCATAACAAGTACCAATTGCGATGGGTCGCATGCGAGCAATTCATCATAAATTCGCAAGCTGTCAAAGACAATGCCTTAATAAGCAGATTTCCGATCTCCTAATTTCTATGTTGGCACGCCTATAATAGGTGGACAGAGAAAGCATTCATTAGAAAATGTTAGTGGAACGTGTTGTTGGCAAAATAGTGATGGATTTTTTTGCAAATTCTTTTCTCTTCTTCTTCAGAACATTTTGTTTTGGGAGGCACATTTATGAAACAGAAATAGGAAAAACGAATACAGAATGAATAGATCAGAAATATTGTTACAACAGATCTTTTACGGTTTTATATAAAACAAATGCATGCTAAGGTTAATAATTATAAAGGTAGTATAAATTTATGTGAGACATTGGTTTTCAAATATCGTTCCCCAGAGGGCAGTGGACTCTGACACTTGGTGCCACAGGTTTCGGGTTCAAGTCCAGGCAGTGTCAGAGATATTGGTAGTGGTTCGGAACTTCTTTAAACCGTAGGTCCCTGTCTAATATGACTGTAGAGCTGATAACCCTACCATGTAAAAGGAAAAACATCTCTTGTCACGAAATCTGCCATTATGCACACGGCATTGGCTCATATTGAGGCTGTTGCTTCAGTGAAGAAGATGGGGGTTGTGAAAAAAACAAGGAGAGGTAGTGACCTAGGATACATATAGAGGTATAATAGTGAATTGCAGTGAATTAAAATTAATGTTGACAAAATTATATTTTAGGATTAAATGCATTGTTTCAGAATCCAAAACATTTAACGTAATAGTCCATTTCAAAATTTTATTACGAAATATAGATAAAATAATATAATTTATGATTTTATTGAAAAACATATTTTCTTAAATGATTTTAAAATATTGAGTGATTGTGCTTTCGAATTTGAGATTGGTCATATTTCTTTGAGAGCATTTATAGTGATATGCAAGTAATTTGAACTTTAACTGAAATCATTCGTCAGATATTGGATGTTGATCCAACACAAAAAGATCAACTTCATTTGTTTGAATCAAATAAAGAGTATATCCCTCTAGGAAAAGAAATCGCTAAAAAAAAACATTTTTTTCAATGTTTAAAAGAATAATAAAGCCATTTGTCCTATTTCGTACTGATTTAATTTCTGTTTGTCCCATTTCTACATCGTTTCAATTTTCTTGTCCCATTTTTATCCTTGAATATAATTCAAAATTGCCATAATTTCTGCTGTTTGTATTTTTTTTTTTTTTTAAATTTCAAATCAAATTATTTTCTTCGTCTACATTTCATTGACATCCGTTCTAAATAATTCAAATTTATTTAGCTGCATACTTTTTTTCGTATATAATTTTTTCACATTCATAAGTAATTTAATAAACAAACTTCTATGAAAGTTGTGCATTATTAGTCTCTTACTAATCACGACGACTTAATATGCGAGGCTAGAGTGCATGAGTGTTAAGGTTTGAAACCACTGGAATTACTCCTTTCAGAAAAGAGGAGACTATATAACCATTGAGGCAACGTATTAAGCCTCTAACATCGTCAATAAGGTTGCCTGATTAGTATTTACCAGATTTTTTTTGCCATACGATACACAAATGAAGGCAACTACCCTAACATTTCGTCCAACCCTCGCTAATATGACTCAAAATGAGTGATCAAATGATATACACAAGTGAAATGAAACATTATTGCTTACGACTCGTGGCTCAGTGACAACGGGCGTCTCTGGTGAATATTAGGGCTGGGGGGTCAATCCGCTGGAATCATTGTTGCAGACACTGTTTCAAAAAATGAGGGGAATCGATGGCGTGTGTGATGTTCAGCATCTTGCCTCGTAAGTCGGACTGCCTGGTGGGTTTTTTTCGGATTTTCTCCCATACGAGAACCAAATGCGGGGTAGTTCTCTCTTAAAGTTCACCAGGAAGGCACTGCACTTCTTCTACGACATGGAGTCATAGTCAGACTTTTACCTACGGGTGCTTCATCACAACAGCCCCCTCCCTTTTCCCACCTTCCATGAGGTTGTTAGTCTAGATGTTGCTGTCTACCAAGTGGGATAAGAAACAATAAACAGGATTATCGCAACAACTCGAGCTTTATAAAAGAATATCAAGAATGATTTCCTTTTCATTTTTTTCAATCTGTTAAATTAGAAAATTTGACTGTATTTACTGAAATAATTCAAAGGAATACGAAGATTTAGAATTCAGATTTCTTTTTGTAAAAC
>BPLQ01004071.1:0-155556 GCA_021605075.1 Caerostris darwini
CTAGTATATACTATTAAACAAAGAGATACATTAAAGATTATTTTTATTTATATGTCCATGTTTTAATTCATATAATATATAATGGGACCATTAATTCTAGGAAAATTTGTATATATGATCCTTTTTCAGATGACCTATATTCTTGAACCTTATTAATATTGTAAATTTCCTGTATAGAATAAATTTATTTCCTTAGTTAAGTACAAAAAAAATTAGATTTCAAGAAGTGACAAAAATATTTAAAAATAATTTTCTAAGAATATATGGGTAAAATATGGCTTTTATTTATACATGTCTTGGTGTCTAATGCTTCCATCATTTTTTATTTCCACGCTGCTCAGAAACATGGGGTATCCACCAAAAAGTAAGTGAAGCCTTATTGATGATAGAAATATTTCTTCATGCATCACTTGGTTTGATTAAGTCGTTATTTATGGGCGGAGTTGAGACTTTTTATCTTCTATATTTTACGCGGTATTTTTTTGACATGAAAAATGCTTTTTTTTTAAAGTAAAATATAACCTTTTCGTTCCCTAATCTGTTTGAAGCATGTGCATTAAATATTTTTGCAAAGTTGTTTTTTTTAGGGAGATGTGCTGCATATAAATTAAACTTAGTCGATAAATTAACTTAAATTATTAGCTCAAAAATTAATCAATAATAAACAGGGTTTAATGATCAAAATAGTTGTTATTAGCCCTCTATTTTTAAAGTTTAGCATGTCGGCACTTTTTTAAAAGCATTTTTTATTTCTACAGGATGAATTATAGATTTTTATTAGAAGTTGTTTTAAGCTAACAGTTTTTATGTGTATTAACTAAATTGCTTTTTTTGTGTGTGTCTTCTGAAGTTTGTTAAGTTGTTTGACAATTTTACGTCTTTTATTTCAAAAAATGTCTCCTTAAAATACTGTCAGTTTTGTTGCACCTTTAAAAGAATAAAATTTAATAAAATGTTATTATATAGAAGAAAAAACTAACTATGTTTGAAAATTTATTATGTAATTAAATTTTAGCAAAATATTTAGTTAGAGTTAACAGATAAATAACAAATTAAGTTTTTTTTTCTGAAGTTTGATTTATTTGACAATTTTACATCTTTGTATCTCAAAAAGTGTATCCTTAAAATACTATCAGTTTTTGTTGTACTTTTAAAAGAATAAAATTTAATAAAATTGTTAATATATAGAAGAAACAGTTCATGTTTGAACATTTATTGTGTAATGAATTTTTAGCAAAATAAATAGTTCCAGTTAGCAAATAATATTTTGTCTACAATGGCAGTTTTATGTGGTTACAATGGCAAATACATTGTTTTTATTTTAAATTTTGACATTTTTAATAGTATAAGGCAATAATATATTTACCTACACTTTTCGGTAGTAAATTTTATTTAATTCGTTTAAATAATTTTTGTAACCTTTTATACATATAAGATATATTAAAAATGCTATATTTATATTACATTATATTATTCATATTACATTTTTATGATATATTTTTTTCTGTTCCTATATGATATTAAAACAATGCATAATTTTATGATAATTTTCTTCGAAAAGCACAAAAATTGAAGTGTAATTGTTTTAATATTGTTTCGTAATATTTTTTGTCCCACTATTTTAATATATATAATCTATTATTATAAAATATATTTGTTATAGTTTTTTTTTTTTTTTGCTGTGATCTAATAATGTTTATTCAATTCCACCAAATTATATAGAAATTAAAGAAATATATGAAATAAAACGTATGCAATTTTTCAATTCGTGTTTCTTTCTCTCTTAACTCTAATGGAACATTCTTAACTCTTAACTCTATCAGGAACATATAAATATTTGAAAAAAAAAGCAAATAAACATTGAAATATTCCTTTTTTAAAAATATAAACAGCTAATTCTTTCTCTAATAATCGTAGAAAATTAGTCGTAGTTTAAATCATAGTTTCTTCAATTTTCAACAGTTTATCTATAAAATCAATAATAGTTTATTTTAACGTTAATTTATAATTTCTATTTACTTATGTCTATATTACAGAGAAACCATCGAAAAAATAAGCCTACCTCTAAAATCTTTAACGATGCTGAAATATGAAAATGAACACCATCGAAAAGAAAACCTAAAGGAAGAAGGTGAGGAAGGAATTCATTCTTTCTTTTCGTAAATTGCATATTTTATGGTATATTGTATGTATGTATATTGGTATATGTATTGGTGTATATATGGTATGTATTATATGTATGTTATATTGTATGGTGCCAAATTATTATTATTCTGTTGTTCTTTCGTGTTATATTGATGATGCCTTTAGTTTGACATAAATGAAATTTTTTATAAATATTTTATCTTTAATATTGAAGGCAATATAATATATCCAGGTGCAACAGTTAGTACGAATTTACCGTAATTCTTCTTCTTCTTCATTGGTGCAACAGCCCCACGGTGCGCCAAGGCACGGTAGGGCTGTTGCACCAATGAAGTAGGGGGGAAGTAGACATGTTACTGGCACATTTCAAGACAGGGAATGTTTTATTTTAGGGGTAGGATTACCAGCCTTACGCCCAATGCTCTATAGTCATATTAGACAAGGACCTACGGTTTAAGGTGGATTCCGAACCACTACATACATCCATAGCACCAAAGGGGCTCGAACACGAAACCTGCGGACCTTGGGTCAGACACTCGACCATCAGTCCCATATTTTTGCTAATTACTACAGTTAAAAAAAAAATTTTGAATTAACTACGAGAAAAACTAATATTTATATGAGAATTTTAAGAAAGACCATTTTTGTTGTTTACTTTTCTAATTTTACGCACCTAAAAAATTCAATTGTATTTCGAGAAAAAGGCAAAATAAATTAAATTAAATTGTTTTGAAGGGCACCAGTTTACAGTGAGAAATGGAAAATTATTGGAGTATTAGCTGCAATTTCTTTTAATCTTTTAATTAAAACAGAAATTCTTTCTTCAATTCATGTTCAAAACTGAAAAAATTTTGTATTTCACATTTTAAAAAATTTACGCGCATCAACTTCATCATTACATCAATAACTAATGACAGTTGTTTGATATGAAGCTTTTGATTCAACTGATAATACTACTACTTACGTCATCTTTTAGATAAGCACACAAATCAAATTTATAATTTAAAAAGTAAAATTTTATCTCATACATCAATAATGTGAAAAATAAATATATCAGAGCTTTCACATTTTTTTATTACAAAAAAGACGAGGTTAAGTTTCAATGGATAAGTTTAGCATTGGCACGTATAAACTTTTCGTTATAAGTTTCCACGAAATTGTATACGCACTTATAATGCTTATATTTTCATTTCAACTTGTATTAAGATTATATATTAAATTTGTTTCTCCAGTATTAAAAAATCTGTAACAAATAATAAGCTAATCTGTAACAAATAATTTTTAGCATATTTATTGATAACGCTAAATCGTAAATTATCTTTAAGGAGGAATGATCAGTCGATCTTGAGACTCTCATCCACATGGAAATACAGTGCAGCTTGCATTATCCTTAAGAAACTTTTAGTATATGGTTTCTTCTCCCAAGAGGAAATATATTTAGCGCATCCTGCACCTAGCTGAGTATCGGGTTTTTGCTTAGAACTGGAATCCTTTCCCAAATCTATGATTATATGTCTATGATTAAATGTGTCCCAAATCTATGATTAAATGTGTTAAATATTTATATCTCTAATTGTATGTGTGTGATATTTGTGAGTGAGTAAATAAATCTGTGAGTTCTCCAATCTGTGCCTCAACTATCTCAACCCAACCACCTTAAAATCTTTTTGCCCAACCTGTGCATTGTGCAAATGTGCAATGCAAATGTGCATTTCTGTTGATTTAAATTTTTAATGGCGAAAGATGGTCATAATTTTGATTTCAAAGTAACTGTGTGGGTGTACTATTTACACTCCCTTCCCTTTCCTTCTACAACTAACAAGAACCAAAAACTACTGAAAACTACCTGAGGTGCTATTGAAAAATCTCATTTGAGCCTGGCTTCTCTTTTACAAAAAAGTATGTTTCCTTGGCCCAACGACCCCATGGTGGGCCAAGGCTGTCTGCCTACAGACAGATTTCGAGATAGGAGAAGTTTTATTTTTTATGGAGTAGGAGTGTCAGCCCAACCCTCTATAGTCATATTAGACCCGGACCTACAGTTTAAAGTACCATTACAAACATCCATTACACAACCTCTAACCCAAAATCTTTAGCACCGAGCTCCAGAGCTCTCGTCACTCAGCCATCAGATTCTTGTAAGCATGTTACCCCCATATATTTAAGAAGGAATTGAAAAACTTAAAACCTTCAATGTATAAAATATTTTTAATAAATGCATACATAACAGCCTATTATAACTCAGTAGCCCACGCAAAAAATCCATAATAATACCTTTTCTTTATAGTTGAGATCACACTAATATAATGATGTCCATTTTTTTAATACCAGTGTTTAAAATTTGGGCAAAGTTTCCTTAACATAATTCTCATAAAGCAATTCCTTGTCTCCATGTTTTCTTGTTTTAACAGAATGTCTCTCGCATCTGAACTTAGGACTTAATGGAGAATTTAAGAACGGTGAGTCAGAAATGATGTATAGCATCTCATTAACTAGAAGCAGTCGTATAGAAAGGTAGTTTAAAACGGGTTAATTATGTATCAAATTAATTGCATGTCAGTTAATAAGAATGATAATGAGAACATAAATTATTTTAGGATAGCACTAGTCTGAGTTAACATAAAAATGACTTAGTTAACATAAAAATGCACCCTAATGCAAATTATTTGATAAAAACACAACTTTTTTGTTTATCTTCAGATTATTTCAGTTTTAACTAATAGTAGACATTAATATATTAGTTGTTATCAAATACTAGCTGCTATAATATCTTATTATCTAGAACAGGGATCATTACAATTCTTGAATCGTTCTACACCTTCAAAAAGTTTTTCATTTTTTATCGATCTTTTCTACATTAATACTTCTTCATTGGCCCACATGGGGGCTTGCTGGGCACCTGGCTTGAAACATGAAATGTTCTTTCTCCTGGGTGAGGGGTTATCCAGCCTGATACCATAATAAAAATTATTGATAGACTTCTTTTCTATCATAAAACGTTATAAAGAGCACTATATAATTAACTCCCCTTTGTACCACAGTCACTGTTAGATTAAAACCGTCTGCTCATTATACAGACATACATTATTTACGGGGTGGAGTTGTCAGCCCTACTCACAATGGTCTACAGTCATATTGGACTCGGACCTACAATTAAAAATGAATTCCAAACCACTACAGGTATCCATGCAGCACTGCCGAGACCCAAAACCTAACTCTGTCGCGTCAGAGCACCAAAACTTTCAGCCATTAGGTCCTTTATTTTCGGCACGACTTCCGCTGAAGGAGGCGAAGGGTGGGCTTTTCCGAAGATGGACTTTGCTGGTTGGAGATGTTTATTGGTGCATATAGTATAGTACAGTATAGTACAGTATAGCACAGTTTAGTATAGTATAATATACTGTAGTAGAGTATATTATAGTAGTAGAGTATATATTATTATATTAACTTATCCTCAAAGGGGTACAATTTTGATTCTGAAGATCTTTTGTAATATAATTGATAGAAAACATGAACAATGTGTAAAATATAAAAATCAGATAACCAAATAATAATAATATAATCTCTAATTATAATTTTATTATCTATATTATACCGATGTGTTTTATAGGGCCTTGAACCCAAATCGTTATATTATGTTATTTGTTAATCGTTATATAATGTTACTTGATCTTCATGGGTGAATATCAGCCACTTTAACAATTATTGATCTAGAATGCTAAAAACATTTACGATTATTGCTGTGTTTGCTTTATTCAAGCACTTTTAAAATCTTTTCAAAATATTTATATGCATATAAAACTTAAACCAAATGTTATTAATATTACCGAAGTGTTTCTATCGTCTGTTCCAGAATTGTTGTTAAATCGTAATTGTTATCTTACATCATATGGTCTTCCATGGCGGATATCAATTACTTTAACGTTTAATAATCTAGAATAACAATCATTGTGATTTTTTTATTTACTTAAATGTTTTTTTAAATATTTTCAGCGTCTTCTCTTGGCAGTGTCAGTATCAGCTACGATACGGATTTGTCTGAAATCAGGCCCCAAATCACCGCATTACTAAAAGAAAGAGACGAAACGAAAGCTGTGGATGAAAATCAGGTAAATATTTTAATAAATATTATTAGCATATACTTAAATGAAAGCAAATTATTATGAAATTTTTTTAATTCTTTTCAATTTGAAAATTTCAACTTAAATAAAATACGAGTAAGAGTACGATTATTTTTTCTAGAATTATGAATCATGTATCTGATTTCCATGAAAATAGTTTTTTTTACTGATTAATAAAATTTTACAAACAGCATTAGTAAAATATTTTAATTTTTTATCATACACGTTTACATTTTTTTGTATTTTCGTTCATATCCATTTTTATTTTATAATTCTTTTCAATTCGAAAATTTGAACCTTGATTTTCCTAGAATTATAAATCATGTATCTGATTTCTTTGAAAATAGATTTTTTTATTGATTAATAAAATATTACAAACAGGATTAGCAAAATATTTTAATTTTTATCATACACATTTTCCTTTTTTTGTATTTTTATTCATATCGATTTTCAATAAACCTCGTTTAAAACCACTTGTGTCAATCCTGACGTCTGAAAAGTATTTTAATTTTATTAACGATAATTTTGCAAAAAAAATTACAGTAACCCCTCATTATATCGCTCATGTCGTCAAACAAAGAATCGATCGCTATAATCGATCGCTTTATCTCTTTTGTGCGACTTTGGCGCCGTTTTTAAGGCGCTTTTTAACAATGAAAAGTCATCCATTTAAAATGAGAGCATCGCTAGATAAGAATTTTCTACGAGTATTGAATCATTATTTAATGCGAATTTTTTAATTTATTATCAAAAATGTCAAACTGTTCACCTAAATAAATGTTTTGTGTAAAGTACATTAATTTTATTAATTCTCTCATACTGAAAACATATATCAATGCTTATAGCATGTATCTATAATATGTTTAAAACATTAGCATATGAATAGGAGCTTTCGTCCATTTTCAGTTATCCAAATCCAAAATTTCAAAAAAATAATAATAAAGACAGAAACTGATGCATAAATGTAAATGATAAATGCCAAAATTTATTTCGTAAAATGCAGTGATATGAAATTCTTAAAAAGCCCTTAAAAAAAAAGGTAGTTGTGCATACTGTGAATGAGAGCGTAGTTAATAGGAAACTGTGACTATAATCGCAGTATGCAGGTACGGGAGGGCCCCAAGTTGGGCGCCGGATTGTAAATGGGTGTGGTTGGATTGTGATACTTGAGGCACAGTTTACAGTTTTAATTACACACATATAAAACAACATATATACAACTAGACATGAACAATATTAAACATATTTAAAGACATATAATCATAGACTCGGGAAGAATTCCACTTCTAAGCAGAAAACCTAATACTCAGCTACACTCAGGATGCGCGAAATATACTTCCTCTCCTGGTGAGAGTCTGCAAGCCAACTAATACAAAGGGGTGAATTACATATACACTGAAGTGACAAAAGTCATGGGATAGCAATATGCAAATTTTCAGATGGCAGTAGCATCGCGTAGAACAGGTATAAATGCGCAGTGCTTTCGCAGAGCTTTCATTTCTGTTCAAGTTATTCATGTGAAGAGGTTTTGACGTGATGATGACCGCACGACGGGAATTAACAGACTTTGAACGCGGAATGTTAGTTGGAGCTAGACGCATGCGTCATGCCATTTCGGAAATCGTTAGGGAATTCAACATTCACAGATCCACTGTGTCAAGAGTGTGCCGAGAGTATGAAATTTCAGGCATAACATCCCACCATGGACAGCGCAGTGGTCGACCGCCTGCACTTAACGACCGAGACCGGCGACGTCTGCAAAGAGTCGTAAATTCTAACAGACAAGCAACACTGCGTCAAATAACCGCAGAAATCAATGTGGGACGTACAAGGGACTTGTCTGTTAGAACTGTGCGGAGAAATTTGGCTTTCTTGGGCTATTCCAGCAGAAGACCGACTCGAGTGCCTTTACTGACAGAACGACATCGCTTGCAGCGACTCGTGGGCACGTGAGCATATCGGTTGGTCCCTAGATGAATGGAAAACCGTGGCCTGGTCCGATGAGTCCCGATTTCAGTTGGTAAGAGCTGATGGTAGGGTTCGAGTGTGGCGCAGACCCCACGAAGCCATGGACGAAAACTGTCAGCAAGGCACTGTTCAAGTTGGTGGTGGCTCCGTAATGGTGTGGGCTGTTTTTTCATGTCATGGACTTGGTCCTCTGTTGCGACTGGACCGAACATTGACTGGAAATGCTTATGTTCAGCTACTTGGAGATCACTTGCAGCCATTCATGGACTTCATGTACCCAAACAACGATGGGATTTTATGGATGACAATGCGCCATGTCACCGGGCCACAACTGTTCGCGATTGGTTTGAAGAACATTCTGGACAATTAAAACCTAGATCGCCCGACATGAATCCCATCGAGCATTTATGGGACATCATCGAGAGGTCTGTTCGTGCCCAAAATCCTGCGCCATCAATGCTTTCACAATTATGGACGTCTATCGAGACAGCATGGCTCAATATTCCTGCAGAAGACTTCCAACGACTTGTTGAGTCCATGCCACGTCGAGTTGCTGCACTTCGCGGGGCGAAAGGAGGGCCGACACGATATTAAGAGGTATCCCATGACTTTTGTCACTTCAGTGTATATCCTCTCAAGGTGAGAGACTGTAAACTAAACGTTTCTCAGCAGAAGAGCGTGGTTGCGCTGTACTTTCTCTCAAGTGAGAGTTTCGAGGCCAACTAAGCAATTTTCCAGAACACCACAGGTGGTGCTCTTGTCAATGTGTAGGAAGAAGCACGGTTACAATTATAAGTGACATTAATATTTGTTTTTCGAATTTAACTCATTTTAAGGAGAAAAATATTGAATGAGACTGTGCAAGATAGATGAGATTGCAAAGATAGATAATTATAGCTTTGTGAAAGAGTTCTACTTCGATCTGGAACTCTCGACTAAGCAAGGTGTTCGCAAAGAAGTGCAGGGTTGCACTAAATATACTTCACCTGCGAGTGAGACACCAAAACGGGAGAGTAGGGATGCGCTCGACTTCCTCTCGAAAGAGAGTCTCTAAGCCGACTGACCCTTTCTCCTGAATGCCACGGGGGTTGCTTTTACCAGTGGGTAGAAGAAAGCACGGTTAATTAGTGCAATTTTTGTTTCATGATCTAATATTCATATCGTTATTAGACTTGGTTTTTGTAATATTATAACTGGCTTGTCATTCATGGATTAGCTCAATGTTGGTATATTTCTGTGACTGTTGAACCAACTGTGAACCAATGTAACTTGTGAAACGTGAGATCTTTTCATGGAGAATAACGCCGTCTTTTTGTTGAGCCAACGCTGTTTCAGACGTGAACAATTTCTGATGCACTACATCAAATGTTGACAGTACTATTGTGCATATGTTGCTTTACCTATTTCTAGGAAGCTGTATGTATATATATATATATATATATATATATATATGCTATATATATACTATATGATATAAAAACAAAACACCGTACTTAAGTTAGAAAAAATGATAAGTAACTGTTTACTTAACCACGATAAAAATACTTATATTTCACATCGACACAAATGCATAAATAATTTAATTTTTTAGAGTAATATCTGATAAGGGAGAGCGAATTATGATTTTGAATGTTAATATAACTTCATTTTAGAATAACAGTAATTCTTTTGCAGAATCATAGAAGATTAACAATTTCATTTAATTTTATATAGGAAAACGAAGGAGAAAAAGTTAATGATTCCCAAAAGACTACAGACTGGTGGTTTTTGGATTGTAAGTAGTTTTGTTTTTGTAGTTTCGATTTATTTTAAATTTCTATAGTTGAAAATTTTTTTATATGAATCAGCTTTCCTTCAGAAACTATAAACATTTCTCAAAAAATTTCTCACATTTCTCCAAAATTTTTTTTTTATTGTAAATATGCAAAAATTTAAGATTTTTAAAGCCTAATACTTAAAGTAACAGCAAACGTTTAAAATATTTGTTATTTTCATGACTTAAATATGTTTTAGCTTTAAATCTGAAAATAATTGAGTGTGATTAAATTAAATAATACAATATAAGCCAAGTCAAATAAAATTATCTCACTAACAAAATTAGTTAACAATTACATAAAGTGTATGTATAAAATTTAAAAATTTGTACAATACATTTACATATATTTGATTTATTTGCTTAAATATAATCGAAATAATATCTATTGATTATTGGAATTTTGTAGATAATTTTCAGTTCGAAACCGAGTAGAAATCACTTTAGTCTAAATAAATAAAAATATTAGTCATCATTATAAAAACGCAAAAATTATAAAACCTAATATAAACCATATATCTTTTTATAATCTTATATGATTTATGAAATTATTTATAAAAAAACATTTTGATTAAATTTTAAAAGATGAACTTATAAATGTTTAAATTGTCATTATAAATATATCATGTCTTTATAACCGGATCTTATATTGTTATAATAATGTCTTTTTATTATATGGATATAACTGAATGAAATTATTAAGAAGAAAAAAATTTCTAAGATACCCATATATTATATATATGTACACTAATAACAAATGTTGTAATTAATCAAACTTTTCTATTGTCATTATAAATATATCATGTCTTTATAACATACCGTTATAATTATAACTTTTTATTATATGGATCTAGACGAATGAAATTATTAATATCTTTTTGAATTCACTTTTGAAAAACAACGTTTTCATTTTTTTCGTCTACAAACTATGAAGAAGTACATTTCTAAGATACCCATATATTACATATATGGACACTAATAATAAGTGACGTTGTTAATAATTAAACTTTTCTATTGTTGTCTTTATAACCAGATCTTATATTGTTATAATAATGTCTTTTTATTATATGGATCTAATTGAATGAAATTATTGATGTCATTTTAAATTCACTTTTACAAAACAATATTTTTATTTTTTCGTTTAGAAACTTTGAAGAAGTAAATTTCTAAGGTACCCATCAGGATGATTTATAATCATCCTGTCCTACTTTTAAAATCTGTAAAAAAAGAACTACTCGTCAGATTGAGTTCAATTTTGAACTGAAGATGCTGAAGAAAGGGGAAACGTTATGGCATCCAAAAATTTCTTTTCAAAGTGTATCAATAGATGGCGTTGTAAGCGGCATAAAGAAAGTGAATTCGGCTACCAGTGATATTTTGAGTCGAAATTACAACGCATTTGGCATAAGCTGCACATTAAAACAACTGTAGTGTTCAATGTGCTTTTTCATGGGAAAAAATAACTTCCAAGTCATTCAAATATTAGTGGAAAGCCCTTCCACCGCGGCAAGGTCATACCAAAATGAATGGGAAAAATCAGTGGAACCTTTTTTGAAACGATACTATACCGTTTACCCCTTCTTCAAGTATATCTTCAGTTCAAATTTGAACCCATTGTGACGAGAGGTTCTTTTTTTTTTTTTCAGCATTTTGAAAGTGGGACTTTAATTATAATCACCCTGTATATACACTAATAAAAAATGACGTTGTTATTAATCAAACTTTTCTATTGTCTTTATAAATATATCATGTCTTTATAAATATATCACGTCTTTATAATCAGATCTTATATCAATATAATTATGTCTTTTAATTATATTGACCTATCTGAATGAAGTTATTAATATCATTTTAAATTCCCTTTTTCAAAACATTTTTTTAAATTTTTTTTAGTCTAGAAACTTAAATAAATTTCCAAGATATCCATCTATTTTAAACCTACACTAATAACAAATGACGTTGTTATTAATCAAACTTTTCTATTGACATTTTAAATATATCATGTCTTTATAACCAGATCTTATATCCTTATAATTATATTTTATTTCTATTATACGAATCTAGTTGAATGCAACTATTAATATCACTTTAAATTGAATTAATTTTTAAACAATGATTTAATTTTTTAGTGTAGAAACTTTGAAGAAGTAAAATTTTAAAACACCCATATATTATAAACCAACAATAATAACAAATGACATTGTTATTAATCAAAGTTTGGCAACTGGCATACCGATTACGGAGTACCAATGGCGATAGACCCCTTAACTTCCACATCTTAATTCATAGATAAACTTAAAACTTTAATACTTAAATGTTAGTATGAGATTCAAGATATAAAGTTTCAAAAATTTAATATTTGGTACTCTAAAATTAAAAAATAAATAAAAGTAAGATAAAAAATAAAAGTTAAAACTAAAGTTAAAAGAATTTAAATTTAAATTCGGTACAAGTAGGGATTCAAACATTTCTATTGTCATTATAAGTGTATCATGTCTTTTATAACCAGATTTTATATCGTTATAATTATATTTTATTTTTACTGTATGGATCTAGTTGAATGAAATTATTCATATCATTTTAAATTGGCATTTTCTAAACAATGATTTTATTTTTTAGTCTAGAAACTTTGAAAAAGTAAAATTTTAAAACACCCATATATTATAAACCAACAATAATAACAAATGACGTTGTTATTAATCAAACTTTTAAATTGTCATTGTAAATATATCTTTGAAAAAAGTTAATTTACAATGACAAATTAACTTGCTTTGAAAAAGTGAATTCAAAAGAATATTTTGAATTCACAATGTTTTTATTAATATGATTTTATGGATAGTGTTTTTATTTTTTCGTCTAGAAACTTTGAAGAAGTAAATTTCTAACATACCCATATATTGTATATATGTACACTGATAACAAAAGAATTGCTATTTTTCAAACTTTTCTATTATCATTGTAAACATAACATGTCTTTATAACATATCGTTATAATTATAGCTTTTTATTATATGGCTTTAGGCGAATTAAATGATTAATATCATTTTAAATTGACATTTTCTAAACAATGATTTTATTTTTCAGTCTAGAAGCTTTGAAGAAGTAAAATTTTTAAAACATCCATACGTTATAACCTACACTAATAACAAATGACGTTGCTATCCATCAAACTTTTCACATTTTAAACAAAAATAGTTTTGATGAATAGGAAACAAAAGCTCAATTTACTGCAATAATACTAAAAAAAAAACCGTTTCCGTTTGACATTTAACAGTAATTGAATTCAGCCATTAAAAATAACATTGGGGTTGACTTTAATTTGTTCTTTTCAACATAGCGTGCAGCGGTGAGAAATTTTTTCGAATCGACGAAGCCCAAGAGCATTTATATTACGTGAACGACATTTGCGACCAGGAGCTCTATATCGCCGAACAAAGGGAGCCCACTGATGACGTTAATAGTGACGCCACGAAGGCGGAGCCTGACGGCGATGACGTCAGTCACGTGTCGAGTTCATCGAGCAGCAGGCATTCGCAGGGAAGCGCAGATTACGGGTAAAGATGAATTATTAGCTTTTTTCTTTGCAGAGAAAAATTGATGGGGCGTATTAAATTTTAAGTTATACACTGGCAGAGATAACGAACTGGGGCAGAATATACTGACAGTAAATATTTAGTCGACTGAAAATATTGATTAAATGAATAAATAGATTTGTTAAAAAGATTAGCTATAATCTCTTTAATAATTCTATTGACATAGGAAGTTTGAGTTTATCATCAGTGTTTAGTGTCTAGAAACTTGTAAGCAAGAAAATTATTATTTAGTCACATTTAATGATACTTAAAAATAGGTTAATTAAAATATTAATTATGATTGAATTAAAAGCTTTAATTATATCAGTATGAATAAGTTCTTTCATACAATTTTAGTAATTACCTCAGATTTTTAATATAAAAAATAAATAATAAATTCATTAGTTTTAAATTTATTAATATGAAAATAATATTTTAACTTTTATATTTTATTCAGTTGACTTATAAAACTAATTACCAAGTTGCTATTTATCATATTATATCATATAGCACTAAATACGCTATAATGGAAACAGACATAAAGAAAAAAACAGGAATAAACATATGAAATAGACGTAACCTATACTAGACTGCGTTTATTACAGACGTAAACTATAATGAAGGAATATAATGGAATATAAATGAAACTGTCATTATTTTTCAATATGAATTCATTTTAAAAATTCATATTTTTAATAGAATAAAACTTTGGATTTATAGTTAAGAATTTCACATTTTGTAAAAATTTTAAGGATTAAAATTTATTTCACTTTATTATTAAAAACTTACATATAGAATTTTATTTATTACCTACTTTAAAAATTAGGGCTAAAAAATTTCTTGAAATAAAGTAATATTATATAGCTCTTCTTGAATTAAATTAACTTTACAGTTTCTTCTAATAGCATTTTTTAAACTATTGATATATAATATTGGAAGTTTATGAAATTCCAATAAAAATTGTTAAACTTTTTTTTTTTTTTTAACTGTTATTATTAAAAATACTTTTTTCTGATATTTTTCGATATAGAAACGTTAAAAAAAAATCTAATTTAATTGAAATTGAAACATTTTTAAATTTTATAATACAAATTTAATCAATCTTCTTACGAAGAAAAAAAATTAATATAAATGTAAATTTTACTTTTTTTAAATTGACATATAAGTTTCTTTAATTACAAAAATTAATGTTATCGTTTCTTATAGGAGAATGGGAGAAAACGTTGATGTACCAATACAACAGCAAGAGTCAAATACAGAACAACAGTTATCGAATATAGAACAAGAATCCAATAAAGAACAGCAAGAATCAAATAATGAACAACAGGAATCAGATAATGAACAACAAGAACCAATTAATGAACCACAAGAATCGAATACAGAACAACAAGAATCCAATATAGAGCTACAAGAATTACATACAGAACAACAAGCTCAAAAGGACAAACAACTGATATTGAGGAAATGGGTATGCTTTTTTTTAAATATAAGTATTATATACTCTTTAGATATTGATGTTTTGTTGTAATATTAAAGAAATGTGATAATTTTTAACCCCAAAAAGTATATGATAAATATAAAAATCATTTTGTTTCAATTTTTCCAATTTATAGAAAAAAATTTAAGAGTACAATTTTTCAGAATAATATATTTCTAGTAAAACATTCTGTCCAATCTTGGTGCAGTACATTTCATTATTTTGAATTAAATTTTAAACTACAAATTTTTGCTTACAAATGTTTAGTGTGGCAAACATTTGTAAGTAATTCTTAACATATGTTTAGCGTGGCAAACAAAAAATTAAACTTACAAATATTTAATGTTGCAAATTACTTATTGCCACGCTAGACATTTATTTATTATTTTGAATCTATTGATTGTATTATTTTTACAAGATGTTTGCTTGTTCAAACATTTTAACGTTTCAGTTCTCTTCATAAACAATAGCAATTTATTCTTTATTAAAAACAGAATATTAAATTTATTTATTTTTAAGAAAAAAAAATCTACATTAAGTTGTTACATTAAGTTTGTTTTATTTTTACATGTAGATGGTAAATAATACAATTTTGTCGTCTCCTTAATGATATTGGTTCGTATATTGAAGGAAACATAGTTGCGACTTACTACTTATACAGTTTAATTAAAATTAATCATTTCTGATTAAGTAATCTATCTACAATAAAGAATCAACTGTCCTCACAGGGTCGACCTTTTCCTTGTACGGTCCGCCCTCGTCTGACCTGTTTCTGACCCCTTTCTCGGTCCCGATATCTTCCCTCCGGATGTGAGCAATCCGATAGCCGCTGGGGAAGAGTACTAGTAGTAGTAGAGTAGATAATTATTTTCATTTTTATGTATACATGTTATATATGTGAAATATATATATGTGAAATATAAGAACATAATTTCTTAATTTAAAAAGGAAGAAAAAAGAATCCTAATCATTCAAAACATTGTCTGTCAGCATTTAATTTTGTCACTTCTTTGAAATTGCCATGTAATTAAGAAATAACTTATGCGCTTATGTTTTTATGCGCTTAAGTATGGAAATCTTTAAAATTCATTTATTTTAAGGTTTTTAAAGCAGTGATTCTCAAAATATGTTGTGCACCTCTAAGTGGTCTGAAACAACTAAATAGGGGAAGGGTGGGGGGAGGCGAGACTATTGAAAAGAAAATATTATTAAAAAATTGTTTTATTTATTGAAAGGACAACAAAACGATGTACATTCTAAATAAATAAATTATTATTAATTAGTTAAATTATTATTCAATTAATTATAATGCAAAATAAAAAATAAAACACATATTTACACTGATATAATGCATTTATAGATAGGATTGTATCAGTAAGTTACAAACAAAGGTTTTTGTAGGAACGTTTAATATTGGAAATAGATGCTCGAAGTTTTTTTCTATATTTAATAAAGATCTGTTGTTATTTCTTATCCCGCATGGTCAACTGCAACATCTAGACCAAGTCCAGGAATCCGTGACGAGTCATGATAAAGAGTAAAACAATGCAGTTTCTCTTTGTCCATGGCCTTTGGCACAAAGACATGGGATACCCAAAGGGGAAGGAAGTCTGACTTTACACCACTCGATTATACCCTCCGGCATTGGGTATCCATTTTAGTCATCTTTTATGACATGCATGTATTACAGAGGGGCTATTCTAACCTGGACCCACACGGGAAAATAAAGATCTATATTTTGACGTCCATGTGGCGATTGTAAAAGTTCTGGTTTTGCAAAGGTAGGATGTTGAAATCAGTAATAAAATCAGTAATGTTTTTAGTGCAGAAAACTCATCATCCGGGCCAGCCCAAAATTCAAAACGGATTTATTTCTAATTTGTCTTTTGATTTCGCCACGTGCAGTGAAGTCTATAACGATTACTTCTTCACCAGTTGAGAAACCTTCCGGATTCTTTTGAAATGCGAGCTGTAGTTCAGCAAGAAAGTACTTTTCAAAATTTTTTTCCAGCATGGTGAAGTGATTTTCCATAGTTACAAAAACAACTTTCACGTGTTGTTCTTCAGCTTTGCAAGTTTTAACACATTCATCCACATTTACATCCAATTTCTGCTCCACAATTCCTCTTTTCTACAGAAAGCATAAATTTTAATACTCGTATCCAACATATGTGTATTTGTTCCTTGGAGTTGACGATTCAATGTATGTAATTTCTCGATTGTGGCGACTAAGTAGCTCAATTTCTTCCCAAATAAACCTTCTCGAAACCTCTCTGCTTCCGGTCGGTTTTTAATATCTTTTTTTTTCTTCTTTCTAATGCAGCTGGCAAACACTTAGACAGCTTGGTCTTGGATGCCTTAAGGCAAGACGTTAGACCCTTCACAGACGTTACTCACTTAACACTACCCAGGGGGTGCGTGTCACTTGAAGATAAACCACGGACGCGGAGTAACAATGTCCCGCAACGCTCTACGATCCTATTAGGACCGGGACCTACGGTTTAAAGTAGATTCCGAACCACTACAAACATCCATGGCACCGCCAGGACTCGAACCCGAAACCTGTGGTACCGAGCGCCAGAGCGCCCAGGCCCGATTTTCTTTTTTTTTTACGTTACTCACTTTGCGTTACCCAGGGGGCGCGTGTAACTTGAAGATAAGCCGCGGACGCGGAGTAACAATGCCCCGCAACGCTCTACGATCCCATTAGGACCGGGACCTACGGTTTAAAGTAGATTCCGAACCATTACAAACACCCATGGCACCGCCGGGATTCGAACCCGATACCTGTGGAACCGGCCCACGGTTTTTAATATCTAGATATGGCGATTTCATTTCTTAAATCTTAAACACTATTGGAAACGTTTCCCAAGTGATAACCATCTTTCCCCGCAATAAAATAGTAACGCTGAATGCACTACACTCGTGTCTTTGCAAAATGCAGAAAAGATGCTTGATTTTAGGGGTCTCATTTTCTTATAATTTACTACAGTTAAAGTCATCTTTAGCACAATATTTGAACCAGAACTCATTAAGTAAGAACTTGTAAAAACTGTACTTGTAAGAACTGTACTTCCAGTAAGAACTGTATTTATTCTAATTAATTCTAGTTAAAAACTATTTAATTCATTTTATTGAATTCTCCATAGCTTGTTACATTTGATTGTATTCGAAATTTCAAATTAAAATTTCTGTACGCTGTTATGTACGGGAAAAAAAAAACCTTTTTTTACACACAAACATATGAGACATTTTTTTAAAAGTGATGGTTCAAGTTCAATATTCACACAAAGTTAGTTAATGATAAGAATGAATACCATTTGCTATGAGCTTTTTATCTGTAAACAGTACCACCCCCCCCCCCAAAAAAAAAAAAAAAATTCAAAATGTTCATCCTTTTGTCTATATAAATTTTCGTAGTTAATGAAATTATACATACAATTAACAGGTAGGCTGAAATGTTCATAGGCTGACACATAGATGGTGCTACTAGTATTAAATCCATATAATTTTTAGTTAGCCCAAACCTTCAAAAGACATGTGTATAAATTTGACAGCTGTTGCACTATTAGTATGTGAGTTATAGCATTTTTGGGGCAGTTATAGCATTTTTAGGTTCATCACGTGCAGTCCACTCGGCTGACTGTCGATTGGACTCCGGTGTGAAATGATGGAGCCATGTTTCATCCATTGTCACATATCGACGCAAAAATTCGGGTTTATTACGATTGAACAGCTCCAAACACTGCTTAGAATGTTGTTGTTTTTGGTCGATTGTGAGCTCGCGCGGCATCCACTTTGAACAGAGCTTTCGCATATCCAAATATTCATTCACGGTATGCCCAACACGTTCCTTTGATATCTTTAGGGTCTCAGCTGTCTCAATCAACTTCACTTTACGGTTATCAGAAATTATTTTGTGGATTTTTGTTGATGTTTTCGTCGGTAACAGCCTCTTTGGGGCGTCCACTGCGTGCATCGTCCTCGGTGCTCATTTCGTCTCGTTTAAAGTTAGCAAACCACTTCCCTACGGTTGATTTTCTTGGTGCAAAGTCCGAATAATGTTTATCAAGCCAAGCACTTCTTCAATAGTATTTTCTTTTGCCAAAAAGCAATGCTTTATTAACACAAATTCCTTTTTTATCCATTTTTTCAAACTAACAAAAGTTGCTTCACTAAAAATACTATAACTCACATAGTAATAGGGCAACAGCTGTCAAATTTATACACGTGTCTTTGGAGATTAGGGCTAATTAAAAATTATATGGATTTAAAACTTGTAGCACCATCTATGTGTCAGCCTACGAACTTTTCAGCCAACCTGTTACTTTGTAAGTGGTTAAGTCCACTATTCTCAAAGTTATAATATTTAGTTCAAAAAAATATACTACATAATTTCTCTACTTCAATTTTTTTATGTGTGGCAACACTATTAATGACAAAAAAAGTTTCGTTCATTCTCTGGAATTTTGTTGTTTATTTCTGAATGAATCATCGTCAGAGAAGAAAAAACTCGAGCGTAGCGGGTTCAATACTCTCTTGGGCCAATGTTTTTATTTAGAGAATACCATAGTTAAAGTTGAAAAAGCTGTTTGTAGTGTGTTCTGTTTGTTTACCCTATACAATGCTGTATAGACCTTCATTTGATAAAAAAGGGGAGTTTAAAACACTGGATTTATCCCTCAGACGAGGATACTAGCAGCTTTATATCACCACGGCAGGCCCATCACATCCGAAAAATTCAACGATATGATGGATCTATTCCCTTATATTCCTCCAATACAATAGGATTTACAATAGGATTACAATAGGATTTTATTTCCAATACAATAATTTTTATCATTATGAGAAAGTTTTTGAAAATAAAAAACTTTCTCATAATGATAAAAATTAAAAATGGTAATTAAAGTAATTAAAATGGCATTGCCTGAAGAAATATTGAAATAAATACTTTTTTTTTTGACATATTTAAAAAGATTTCAAAAAAAAGGGTTTGACTCATTTAAAGTCCCCTATTTAATATTTCATAAATGTACAATTTTTATATTTTGTTACAAAATTTTGTTGACTTTGAAAGAGGTGCAAGTCCATTTGAGGTCATCAAATCAATAAATTTATTTCAATTAAGGCTTTAAAATTATCACATTATGAACTTAAATCAATTTAATATTTAAAAAACATAAAATGAGCTTATTAACATATATATCTTTCGAACCATTCTAATGTAAACCTTTTTATCTCCATATAATATAAAATGGACTTATACTACTTTCAAAGAAAACAATTCATATATTAAAAAGTCATTTATTTACAGTAAAATGTTATTTTATGTAATATCCTTTTATTGTAGTGTTCAAATAAGTATTTTGCATTTATTTCAAATATATTTTAAAAACATCTCATAAACTATTATTTAAATAATACATTATTTTTTAAATGAAAATAAATAATTTGAGAAAAAGTAAAAATTAGTAATAGTTTGGGGAAATGAAATATAATGAAGAATGAGGAATATGCTGAAGAATATTCCTATTAGAAAAAAATACAAGTAATATTTGACACAAATTGGAAATTTGTAATTTTTGTGACATGGGTTGAAAATTATAAAAAAAATTTTGGTATGCACATTAAGTTGAATATTAAGTCCAAAAAATCATAGAATATGAACAAACCTTTATCGTACATCAATTTATTTCACTTACATCACATTTGTTTTTATTGCATAGAAATATATTTAATTGATATATATTTTCAAAAAGGTTATAAAACATTAATATCTGAGTTAAGAAACGCAAATAAATTAGTAAATAATTAAATAAATTTATGCTATATTTTTCAGATTTAATTGCTGCAGCCAAAATGGGAAACTTATCACAGGTAAGAAGTTGAAATTTTTTATTATATACTTATAAATTGTTAATTTTTTAAGCAATTTCATTAATTTTAATAATCCTTTCACAAAATTTTTTTTTTTATTTTTAATGAATGTACATCAAATTCAATCATTAATTCCATCATTTCATTCCGGACAGGAAATGGTTTTGTTTTTACGGGGTAGGATTGTCAGCCCTACATCCAACTCTCTACGATCATATTAAACCGGGGTCTACGGTATAAAGTAGATTCCGAACTACTATAAACATTCATGGTACCGCCGAGACTCGAACCCGAAATCTGTGGCACCGAACGCCATAGCGCTAACTTCATCAATATCTGCAGCAAAAGCAAAATTTTTCATAACACCTTTTTTTTTAATTCCTTTATTTAAAAGTATTTTCATTTTATTTTTATTTATTTATTTATTTAATTTTTATTTTATTTATTTATTATTTTTTTTGGCTGCATCCATTGAAAGTATAATTTTAAAAATAAGACTTATTAATTATTCAAAAGCTATACAATACTATTCAAAAGGTTATACAGTTCCGAAAAGAATTCCAGATCATTATATTTCGCTTCATTGAAATGATTATTACATCCTGGATACAATGTCCTTCAGAAAGATACAGTTCAATTGATTTCTCAAAATGAAGTTCTCGCACCGTTGGTCTTGAGAACTATCAGCGCGGAAGTAATTAAGAACATTTAATTGTTTTAAACGCTCGATTGGAAATACCTTTCAACTTGTTAAGAGATATATCGCTCTAAACCCACGATGGCGTTATGAGAGAAACATTTTTTATATATTTGTGTCTGCATGCCTACATTTATGACTAGATGGCTTCCATCTTCAGTAATTCAATTAATAAAGGCGTCTATCTGAGCGAATTATTATTAAGCAAATTGAATTAAAATATATCTTTTAACCTGAAAATTGTATTCTCTATTTAAGAATTAAGAACAATAAAAATTTTTTTTAAAAGTTAATTCACTTCAAAGTAAATTTTTTTGAATATTTTTCTTATTTCAAGTTTATAATTGAATTTAAGTGAATATTATTTTTTTTTCATTTATATTTAAAAAATAAACTATTTATAAAATAAAGAATTTTATTATGAACAATAATTATTAATTAATTAATTATTAATATTATTATTATTGAATATTACATTTTTATTATATAAATTATAATAATAAAATATTAATTATTGCTATTAATTTTAAATAATATTTATTATTTTATTATTATTAGTATTTAAATAATATATTATGTAATATATAATTTATTATTATTTATAATAATTAGATTTATTAATTAATTCGGAATCCACTTTATACCGTAGGTCCCGGTCTAATAGGATCGTAGAACGTTGTGGAGGTAGTGTTATTCGCGTCCGTACCATATCTTCAAGCTACACGGGCCTCTTGAGTAGTGCTAAATGAGTAACAGCCGCGCAACCCTTGCTTATGGCATAAAGATTAACTGTCTCTATATTGCCAGCTGCATCAGAACAACATATTAATTATATTAATTACTTTTATAATTATTTTTTATTAATTATTGGTGAGCCTTTTGTTCATATACGAACACGAGTCTCACTCATGTTCAAAAAAAAAAAAAATTAAAAAAATAGATTTGTAAAGGAAATACGTTGCAGTAAAAAAAGATTTGAATTTTGTAATAGAAATAAATGAAAACAACTGGAATCATATTATGTAGGTAATACTATTGTCATATTACCTACAGAATCTGGCTTTTGTGTTTAGTCAGAGAACAGATGTCAGGAAAGAGGACACCTATGAATGGACATAAGAATGCGAGTGAAACAGATTCACGTGGCGGTATTCAAAATTGTCTTCTCAAAGCATAGTAGTATCTTGACTGCAACCACAATTGTATTCATTTAACAATTGCACGATTTGCGTCACTGCATATTACAGCTAGCTCGACTTTTGTTCCAAACTGCGATTCTCTGTGTCCAGTCTTTGTTGATGAAATCATCTGTTTTGTGGATCTCAGTGAGTCATGATCCTTTTCCTTGTTATCAAAAATAAGGTAAAATATTAATAGAAATGTCTCGCTAAATCATAAGGTTAGCATGTGACAAACCTTTATAGAAAGTAATGTAGAGAAGAATATACTGGAAAAATAAACGAAATCTACGAAAATATGTTCTTTTTTGCACAACAAATTAATAAAAGTTATTTAAGTCATATTTATATTTTACTAACTTATTTTTTAATATAATAATATAAGTATTATTCTTATTTAAACATAAACATTAATTATTTTATTAATTATCCTATCAACAAGCAGTCTATAAAAACGAGTTCTATGTAACATATTTGTTTTATATAAATGTATAGATAGATAGATAAGTCCATATATGTTGTTGTTGTTGTTTCTTATCCCACTTAGTAGATCTAGCCCACGTACCCCTATGGATTCATGGTTGAAGGAGAAAGGGGCAGCTTCTGGTGTTGATGGAACACCCGTAGGTAGAAGTCTGACTTGGCTCCGTGACAATCCGTCTACAATCATATGAGACCGGGACTTACGGTTTAAAGTGGATTTTGAACCACTACAAATAACACAGCACCTCCTGGGCTCGAACCGAAACCTGTGGCACCGTGCGGCAGAGCGCTAGACACTCGGCCATTCAGGCCCACAAATCCATCTATAAGTTCTATAAGTCATTGCCCCAGAAGAGATAAAGACTCCAACGAACAGACGAAACGAACTGCAGAAGAGAAAAATACTTCATTGTAAAAGTAGTCAACGAGCCTTCTAGGTTCACGAGCCAAGGCTTTAAAGCACATATATTCACTCATTGTGCAAATATTTTTTTTTTCCAATGCAGCTGGCAAACAGACATGGACGTCTTTGGATGCCTATAAGGGCTGCACCGATGTTACTAACTTTGCATTACCCAGGGGGAGCGTGTAACCTGATGGTAAGCCACGGACGCGGAGTAACAATGCCCCCGCAACGCTCCTATTAGGACCGGGACCAAGAGCTTAAAGTGGATTCCGAATCACTACAACACACATGGGCAAAGCCGGGATTTGAACCCGATACCTGTGGCACCGAACGCCAGAGCGCTAACCATTCCATTCCTTATTGTGCAAATAGAGTGAGAGAGAAATTAAATACATTGCCTTTCTAACCATTATTCGACTGAAAGGCGATAGCTGTAAAAACTATTTTAGTAAACAAAATTATTAGCTTTAATTAATATCATTTGACTGAAAAAATTGAAAAAAAAAAAAAAAAACAGAATTTGGTACCGATGTAGCGATATTTGTCATTACCACATACATATACGAGTATTTGTGATATTTTTCCATTTAGAAGGAATAGTAATAAAATGAAAAAAAAATTGCTATAAAGGATGTATAGCTTTAAAATGATGTGTGTGTGTTTTATAGCTAGCTCGCCTTCATTCTGAAGGCCATAGTTTGATGGAGAAAGACCATGAAGGAAGAACGGCGTTGCACCACGCTGCCTTCATAGGGAATGTTGATGTCGTACGCTATCTAGTGGCATATGGTGAGACCAATACTGAAAAAAAAATAATAAACTGGAAATAACTCATTCTAAATTTTCATTTTTCATTTGATAAATAATTATTTACTAACAATTTAAAACTTAAAATGAATATATTATAATAAACTCAAGAGCCAAAACATTACGACCACCTGTCAATAACGAATTGGCCCACCTTTGGCGCGCAACACAGCTTCAACTCGCCTTGGCATGGATTAATACCACCAGTTAAATACCACTTCCACCTGATCACGTGCCTTCCACGTAACATCCAGGCAATTTCGTTGCAAAATTTAGGGGTGGTCATAATGTTTTGGCTCTTGAGTGTACATGAATTAATAAGTATACAAGGTGCCCATTAAATAACTTTCCTTGTTTGAAGGCATATATAGCTAAAACTAATGGAGGGAATGAAACCAACTTCCATGTACAGATTGTGAAAGACAGGGGGAGAAGAATTTCGCAAAAAAAGCATCAAACGTCATCAACAGGGTAGAGTTTGGCTCTGATATCACGTAAGCACCATGAAGTTTGCACAATATAAGAAAAGTTTTCAAATTTCCTAGTGATAGCAGTGCCACTCATTCCCTTTTTAAATAGAGATAGCTATCGTTCAATCAACAGTTCTTTGATTGACTGTTGATTTCTTAAAATGTTCTGTTCTTCGACTGCTTAAAATGCGTTCTACCTTAACTCAGTGAGCTTCAATTCGTATAGCTTTTTTACACTAGAGAATGTAATGTTGTCTTGGCTTTTAGAGAGTTTAGAAGGCTTCATAACTTACATGAAGGTCCTGCGTCTATTATAATACTGAGAAAGTATTACGAACAAAGGACGAAAAGCCTTATCAGATGTTGCCACTGCTGTGTTCGATGATACAGAGACTAACAGTGATCCATCAATTGCAATTCCATTTTCTCAAAATAACCAAGTGCTGAGGAGTCACTGAAGATTTCATATTAGAACCATACTTTTCTAAAATAATATTCTATAGGTCCTATTACCTGTACTATAGCATTTTTCCCACGGGAAAATTTGGAGCATTCCGTTCCCAAGAGAGAGATATGTGTATTCTTTAACAAGTATATAATAACAACTTATTACTCAAATTTTACAGCAGATAAGTGGTGTCGTGTATAATGGCAGATTGCTAATTTCTTGAGTCAGGTTGACCTCATGAAATTAACGATTGTCTGTTCGATTTTCTCAGGTCGAAACAATTACAGATGTATTATGGACTACATCATGATCAGTGATAGACAATGAGCTGAAAAAATATCTACTCCAACGAGAAGTGAGGGAAGCATGAGCTTTTTTTTTTTTTTTTTTATTATTCGAACATTATAATAAAACTTTACATCCATTTTCTGTGCATTCTTTGTAATTATTGACTTTTTTTGTTTCCAACAGCTCAAAAACATATAAGAACTAGTAAAGATTATGCGAACTTCATTATGCTTAAGTGACAGAAGGTCAAAATCTCCTCTATCGGCAACTTTCGGTATCTTTTTTTTTTTACCACCGAAATCTTCTTGCTATGTCTTCTGCAGTCTGTATATGAAATTTGGTTTCATTATGTTCATTAGTTTTAGCTACAGATGCCTTCAAACAAGGACAGTTATTTTATGACCACACTATAGTTAAAATGTGTATTTTTAACATCATTGAAATGAGCTCTGTTGCACTTGCTCAATTCATGGATGTCAAATTAATATCATATTTTTAATAATTTAATTTAATATTAATATCAGTTTTTTTTTTTTTTCAGGGCCAATTTTTTTACTAAAATCCAAAGTATGCATTCTATAATTATGACCAATAAGCCTTTATCTTGTTTTATTTACTATGAACATTAAAATCAGAACTATATTCTTCTGATGCATCGCTGGAAATTTCGAAATCACCATATGAAACATCATTAAAAGAATCTTAACTTTTATAAAATTTGAAAAAAAAACGGAAAATGAATACAAGACTTTCATAAGCAATCAATAATCGCTAATCTTTCTGAATGAGTCAAATGCCTTTGTAAAATCGAGTTAGAATGACTGTTACCACGTGTATACCCACGACAGAACTCTTGCTTACCTTAAAATACTACAAGGTAGCCCAAAATAATCATTTCACTTCAGGATTAAAAATTATTATTAGCCCAAGTTCACTCGTGCTGTTCCGATTCAAATATGGCATACGAGTATACTCGGGATAATCCATTTAATCTTAATAGGAGTCACAAAAATGTTTCTTCATGTGTTAATTAAGATCATGAATCACTTAAGATTACATTAAAATGTCATACATTTAAGACGAGAGAAAAAAAGTGGTATATATATATATATATGTGTATAAATTTTGAGAGATCTTAATAGATAGCATTATGATGGTTTTGCTGTGCAATTGGCGTGTAGTGAATATTGTTTTGGCTTTTGATATGAAGAATGGTGTGTTTCTAACCCATTCCTTGTCGGTTCTACTTTGGTTTTGGTTTTTGACACATAATATTCTTAGAAAATCAGAAATTAATTTGGCTTTCTTTGCAGTTCAAGTAAAAGTTATTCGGTGGAAAGTCAATACCATCCCTGTATTCATAAAAAAGTACATTTATTTTTAAATTAAAAAATATATTTATTTTTTAATTATTTGGTAATTATATTTGCATAGTGTCAATAATAGTTGTAATCTAACAAAAAATTTTCTGTAAAAACTATTTGTAATATATGTGTTACGGTGAAAATGATTAATCTTTGATTATTCATAATCACAGGAATTATGCATAATCACCGGGTTAATGTATGTTATCGGTCATTGATTAATTGACAGTTAATTGATTAAATTGGTCGATTGATTAATTGAGAGTTAATTGATTAGTTAATCAGTGATTCAACCATGTGATTAATTGAATTAATTTGATTAATCGGTATCAACAACGTTTTATGTTGCCAATGAATATGCATAATCACAGGATTTATCACATTTACAATAGCATATACTTTTCTTCTATGTATAAAACCGAGAATCACTTTTTTTTTTTATTATTTTAAAATAAGCCTTTACACAAAGAACAAAAGGGATGTATTTTTTTTTTTTTTATTTTTTTTATTTTATTACGCAAGAAAAAAAAGGCTACTTGTCGTAATTCAATTTTGATCTATTTCACAGAATCATAAACTATTTATGTAACAAAAGAACCCGTAATCCGGAGCAAATTTCTCTAAATCGAATTTAAACCGCTGCTCCAAAGGACTTAATAGGATTCGAAAAGTCTATTCGTACGCACTTTTTTAATACTGCTACTTTCTTTTCTACGAAGTGTGTTTAAAAGGCTTCTAGTTCTCAGTCAGCAGTTCCAGTTGGCCCGGATCCAAATGCAGTTAGGGTGTGACTCCTCCCCCCCCTTTTTTCTGATACTTGGTAGACTTTTTTTTCTCTTTCATTTTATTGATTTCTAGATATTTGATTGATTTTTTTTCTCTCTTCGCAGCTCCCATATCCGTGTTGGACGCTCAGGACGATATAATGTAAGTTAGTGGCTCTGTTCAATGCAAGGGTGGCCAACCCAAATAATCTTGCGGGCCACTTTGGAAATGCATCACAACCCCGCGGGTCGCATACAAAATTATATCTCCCATATTAGATTTAGAGGCACTATAGACCCACTAATTATTCTGCTAACTCATAAATAAAACAGGCAATATTTATCATATATTCCTTAGAATATTATTTTAAAATCAAAGTTAATTTTTTCTTATAATTTCGACAGTTAATTTTTAATTATATAGATGCGCAAATAACGTATTTTTTTAATATACTGGATTTCACTACTTTGATTATTATGAAATAAATATATTTTGTAAATGTGGGATAAATCTCAATGGCCGTAAAAATGTTCAAGGCGGGCCGCGGGTTGGCCATCCCTGGTTTAATGTATAGAGAAACGACAGAAAAGGAAACATTCAGTATAACTATTTATTATTCAGTCAATAAAATAATTTTACTAAATAAGGTATTTATATTATATTATTATAAGGAATTAAGTATTTATTTACAATTTTTGTCTTTAAATCTTTCCCAAAAAATCAGTATTTCAATTTGATACAGATAAATTATGAATGTAATTAAATTTCAATTATGAAGTAACAAAATGTTTCTAAAAAGATTCTCCAAGAATAAAATAAATAATATTCCTTCAGGGGGAAAAAAGTATAACTTTAAACTTTCTACAATATGAAAAAAAACCCCCACACTTCTGTTCAGTTGTTATGAAGATCGAGTGTAAATTTATTCAAATTAATCTAATAAACATACTTTTTGTCGAAGAGTGTATCTTAATTTATATCAGAATTGAAGGAAATAAATAATATACTTTCATGAACAAAAAAGTATCACTTTAAACATTTTACAATTTGAAAAAAATAAACACAATTTAGTTCAGTTGTTATGTGAAGATCAAGTGTAGATTTATTCAAATTAATCTAATAAACATGTTTTTTATCGAAGAGATATATTAATTTATATCAGAAATAAAGGAAATAATAATATGAATAAAGGAAATAAATAATATTCCTTCATGAAAAGAAAAATATCACTTTAAAGATTTTACAATATGTTACAAAATATATTTTACAAAATAAACACAATTCAGTTCAGTTGTTATGTGGAAATCAAGTGTAGATTTATTCAAATTAATTTAATAAATATGTTTTTATCGAAGAGATATATTATTTTTTATTAGAAATGAAGGAAATAAATAATATTCCTTCATAAAAAAAAAGTATCACTTTAAACATTTTGCAATATAAAAAACACACGCAATTCTGTTCAGTTATTATGATGATCGAGTGTAGATTTATTCAAATTAATCTAACAAACATGCCTTTTGTCGAAGAGATATATCAATAACAGAAATATTTATACAGAATCTTTATTCCTTAGATGCTGTTCACCAATAATATTTGTAAATTTTCAAAAATCTATGGTTCTAAATTTATAGTTTGCAGGATTTTTATGTCATTCTGAAAATATATTACTTCCCAAAACAGAGCATGTCATGCGCATACTGTAGACAGATTATTAGAATTCCTGCTTTGAATCAATAAAGATACTTAATCATATGCAATAAAAATATAAGATGACATACTGTAACTCATATATATTGATTTATTAACACAAAAATTTGTTCGAATCATATTTTAAAAGATCTTAAAAAGAAATGTGTGTATTAAATTGACATTTCTCTGAGTTAAATCTTTAATCATAATATCATAATAAGCTAGTTTTAAAAAACTTAATTTGAAAAAAGCGGTTAAATAAAGCTTTAATATTAAATGTATATCTTAATGATTAGTAACACTAAAAATAAACCAGTGTTTTCTTCCTTTTTTTTTTTAAATTGTAAAAGGTGTATGCCCATTTTTTACACTTATATTGGTTTGAAATTAAAAATGACGTCCTAATCCCTCATTTATAGGTTTCACACAGCGCTGCATAGAGCTGCAACTAGAATGGACAAGGTTATTTCTTCAATTTTAGTAAGTGCTGGAGCATCACTCGATATAAAAGACAAGCAGGTAATGGGAATTTTTATGTATAAGTTATGAGTATGAATTATATAAATTTTACTGCTATTAAAAATACATTTTCAATACTCCTGATTAATGGTTAAAAATAAATTGAAAATCGCAGTATAGGGGCCGCTGGAATTTGGCGTCAAAATATCTTTTCACCAAAGTGCGCCAAAAAAGGGTTGCGATTATAAGTAAAGTGAATTACAAATTGCAGCATAAAGGGCGTTGGTATTAGGTGTCAAATATTTCTTTGCCAAAATGCGCCAAGAAAATGTTTGCGTTTATAAGTAAAGTGAATTGCAAACTGTACATGAAATCCGGGTTACCACCAGTTGGCGCCACAAAAAAAGTCGCTAAATCCCAAAGGCCCCTAGCCTATTTTTCTATTTGGCCAAAGTAGAAAACTTATTGCTGCAAATTGAAATTTTTTTTCAAAAAATATTTAATCACATTTTTCTATGAGTTTATTGCATTACTGGTAGCAGCAGATTCATTGATAACTGTAAATTATCTAAAATTTTAACTCTAATTTGTTATCATCGTTATTTTTTACTTTTAATAATGCTATTTTCTTTTAAAAATTGACCATTAAAAATATTCTACTACTCTTATTTATGTTCAGGTAACTAAATCATAATTGCCATTTTTATTCCAGGGTTATACGGCTCAACAATTGGCAGAAATAATGGGAGATCATGTTTTGTCTGAATATCTAAACAGTATGTATTTTTAACTTAATTTGAATAGCGAACAATTTTTATTGCGTTAATTAATATATTTTTTTGTGTGTTCCTTCATCATGTGTGTGTAAAATAGACTTTCGATATTGTAAGCAAAAGTATATTGGAAAAGTAAACGATCTTTCAAACACAACCAAAACAATGACATCCAGCTAAAGTTGAAATATTGATTCACGAAAAATATTGGCAGGTTGGTATTCATCATGGCATAATATTCCATTCAGACACAAGCACGCATCAAAATGTTGAAAAAAAGAAGGAGTGGTTGCTGTATCAACAAATTGCTTTCTTTCTTTTTTTTCCATTCCTTTCACCATCGATTGGCTAAAAATAGTAACAAGCAATTTATGGTGTTGGGGCGAGTAAATTTCTCATTGAAATGGTCTCTTAGGGTTGCTGACTGCAGAATAATAGGTTGGAGGGAAAAGGAAACTGAAAACATTAATGATTCAAAAGCGTTCGTGGGCAGGATATGTATAAAAAAATTGCAAAAAAAAAAAAGGAAAGAAATGTAGTTTCTTGCCATTGTATACGTTTTCACTTTCTTCTATTAAATAAAAAAAATACATTTTTTAACAGACTTTAAGAAACATTGGTTTTATTTTCCTAGAGTTTTACGTGACAATCCTTTTACATTTTTTTTACACGCCAATTTTACCATCCCAAAAGAAAAATGATGGCGTCTACCTGTTTTTTTACTGTAATTTTTTTCATGCCACGTTTTTTTTTTTTTTTTTTTTTTTCTTTTGTGTTTATTTAATTTTTAATTTCATTTACAGTGAGGGGTGATAAATATTTTATAATTATTGTTTAATATGAAACTGGGGATAAGGGTAATTGGAGCAGAGGTATAATCAATCTAATTAATAATTAATAAATTTTACACAATTAACTTGAAAATAATGGGTGTTTGGTAGTGGTTCGGAATAAAAGTTAAACCGTAGGTCTCGATCTATTAGCCGAAAGTGTGCACAAAATTACCATAGAGCGACAAACCAAATCTTCATTGGCTCCATGGCTCCATGGTGAGCCAAGACCATCTGCTACTGGCAGATTTCGAAGCAGGAGATGTTTTCTTTTTTACGGGATATGGATATCAGCTTTACGCTCTACAGTCATATTAGCCCGGACCTTCTGTTTAAAGGGGATTCGTACCACTACAAACATCCATAACACTACCAGGATTCAAATCCGAAACCTGTGGCACCGAGCGTTAGTCACTCGGCCATCAGTCCCAAAATCTAATTTGCTAACAAAATAAAGGAATGTAAATATAATGTGAAAGATTGCTGGAAAATTTTCATTTTTTTTCAATTTAGAATATGCGCTTGCAACAGTTTGAACTGCAGCAAAAAGCTTAAATGTTATGTTATAATGGAATAACAATTATACATGCAGCAACGTTGAAGTAAATCATATTAAAATTCACGACATTTTTGCTTTATTCCATCAGCAATAATCAGGTTATTTATATAAATAACATTTGCTGATTTTTAAAATCGGTAATAGACTACTTATTTTTCATTAAAATCATTTTTGATCAGAATGGAAAGTTGGTCGTTTTAAAAAAATTTAATGCATTGAATATATGGCCTGTACGTGTGTCGTATGGACAATGATTCCTTGTAAGCATTGCATAGCATTTCATTACATATAACGGAGCACTGTCTGTTTGATATTCATTGATGGATTATAAAATTATTAATTATTCCTTATTTTATTATAAAATTATTAATTATCCCTTAATTTATTATAAAATTATTAATTATTCATTTTATTATAAAATTATTATTTACCTTTATCTTTGATAGAGAACACTTCCTACATATTTAAAAACGTGTGCAATTTCGATTTTTATAAAATGATCGATTGCAAAAACACTCTGTCTTTTACTTTTTCAACTTGTCAAAAAGGAATAACAATATTTTATCATATAAATCATACTTTATACTGTCTCATAAATCACTATAGATTTATCATATTTTGTAACATATACTGGCAAAATTAAATTAATGTTTAAAATTTAATCAGAACGGGAGGAAATAAGTATCTATTGTTAAAGAAAATTGTTTATTTTTTATCAAATTATCCATTTGAACATAAATAGGCAATTTTGTATATTTTTTTGGAATTTATTCTTCAGCAGATTTCCAAAAATTTTGCAAAATTACCAACTGAAATATTTTACTAAGTTTAATTATTAGTATATCTGTATTTTTACATAGAAATCTTGAACTATTTGTTTTAAATATTTATAAATAATTTTATTATATTAAATATTAATAATATTCTATTGCAATTTTTTCAAATTTCGATAAAATCGCAGAACAAGGGCCATTGGGATTTGGCTTTAAAAATTCTTTTCGCCCAAATCAGCCAAGCAAATAACCGGTAGCAAATGTAAGTGAAACGAATTGCAAACAATGCAAGAAGCCCGTGATAAGTCACCACATTTGGCAATTTATCACTCAACTGGCGACACAAAACTCACCACATCCCAACGGCCCCTATTTTACAAATTGACCTTACTTTCTATTTATTTTATTACATTATTATATAAAGCATTAATAATTTGTTTCAATTTTAGGTGTAAGAGATCCAGTGCTTCTATGATGATGAGAGATAGCTTTTATGAATGGATGAAAATGTTTTATTTAGCAGTATCCCGAGCTTGTATAAAATTTGAAATATTTCTGAACTTTTAGTCGTCGTTATAAAAATTTAATGATTTAAAATTTAATTTGAAAAAAATATTCTTAAAAATTGTGTTAATGATGGAGATGTTTTTTGAAGATGCAAGTCCTTCAGGTATTTACGCAAAAGTATTTTCATGTAATCGATATTATATTCAATATGAAAAATCTGAAATTTGTGAAAATAAATTACTTTATTATGTTGATGTATGACAGGGTTTGGAATTCTTTCACAGTGTTTCATCACCTATTGCTTTTTCTTGTCAATCTTTTACGACAGCTTTAATTTACCATCATTTTTGTTCAATAATTAAATGTTTTAAGCATTAAGTATAAAAATTGGATAAATAAAACTAAAAACTTTTTCTGTAAAAAAAAAAACTACAGATTTGATTCGATTTTTTTTATTATTTCGAATTTCAGAAAGATATATCTTGATGCTCTTCTACATTTTTCCTAGGTTTTTTTTGTTGAAAAGTCTTAAAAATATTTGAAATTACTGAAAGAATTGCTAATGTTTTAAATAAAAAATTCCTATTGCTTAATTATTGAATATTTTCTATTTTTACATTGCTAAAATTTATTTTTATTATAACGCGAAGATTATAAAGTTACCAAAAAGATTTTTTTTGCATTCTATTTCGAATTCATTAAGCTTCTAATAAATAAAATTCATTCTAAAATGAATCTTAAAGAAATGAAATGAAGAAGTTGCATAGAAATTTAGCATATTAATTTTTATTGGACGATTTTCGTATTCATTCAGTTTTTAGTAAACAAAATTCATTCTAAAATAAATCAATGAAATAAAGAAGCATTTAATTTTAGCGTATTAATTTTTATTAGGTGTTTTTCGAATTCAATCAGCTTCTAATAAATAAAACTCATTCTAAAATAAATCTGAAAGAAATGAAATGAATAATTAATTTAATTTTTAATTAATTAATTAATATTATTTAATGTGCATTTAATTTTAGCGTATTCATTTTTACTGGATGATTTTCGAATTCATGCAGCTTCTAATAAATAAAATTCATTCTAAACTAAATCTGAAAGAAATAAACTGAAGAATTAATTTAATTTTTAGTATTACTTTTTATTTAATTTTTAATTAATTAATCTGTATTATTTAATGTGCATTTAATTTTAGCATATTAATTTTTATTGGGTGATTTTAGAATTCATCCAGCTTCTAATAAATAAAATTGATTCTAAAATAAATCTCAAAGAAAAAAAAATGAAGAAGTTGCATTTAATTTTAGCTTATTAATTTTTATTGGGTGATTTAATTATAATTGAATATTATGTACTGAAACGTGGTGATATAAATTTATCCCACACGTTAATTATTGTTCCAAATTGAGCCTGAGTTCTTGAGAATCAAAAATGTTTAAAATATTTTAGTATTGTAAATTATTTCTCGAAATTATTATGAAATTTTGCAATTTGTATCTTAATTTGAAATGTAAAATGAAATGTGAAGAAATAAGATAGTAAATAAAGACACATCACACATAGATCTATTGATTCTGGTTGTTACTTTATTTGTGAGTTATCAACTGAAAATATTAACAAGAGATTATTAATATTCACACATTAATTGTTTCCATCAATGACCATTCAATGGGCTGTGGTTTAAAACATGAGAAAAAAGTAGTAGACTATAGAATATAATCACAGTTTGTAGAATAAATATTTGTATATATATATTCAGCTTTTACCACAGAAAGTGTCCCGCTCGTACTGAAAAGCCCAAAAACAACAAAAAACAAAATTATTCATGTTTCTGTTTATTACACTGCCTTTATTTTATAACTTTCAATATACAATGAAAAAGACACTGGAAAAAAGCAACTTATTACAGTTACACATGCTACGAGATTTTTTAATTATTAGAGTATTTAGAATGATTTTTATATTAGAGAGTTAAAGAGAAAACTTGACGTGCGCAGTTTTTTCACGATGCAGATATTTTGCTCTCGTATTCCTAATCCGCCCGAATTAGTTCGAAAAAATAAAACTATCAATTCTCGAATTTGCATTTCGAAATATTCCTACTAATATAGTATGTTCTTCGGTACATATATCAGAAGAAGAAAAGTAGAGTAGTGTAAGGGCTGCATCAAATCTAGACACTGTTTTAGGGGCCAGGACTACAAATCAGGGCATCTTTTTAAAACGGCACTAAATTTGTTAAGCATGTCAGCACTTTATTTTTGAGAGAGAGCGAGCCATTTTTTTTCCCATCCTAAAAAACAAATTTCTTTTTCAAATTTATGGCAAAATTTTGACTTCTTTTTGGTTTTTTTCAGCCTAAAATTTTTATTAATCTAAACTTTTAAATTTTGCATTGCTCGCTTAAGGGATTGTATATAAATTTCATTCGGAATTTCCTGTTAAATTTTGGTGTTTCCCTGACTTAAATTTTTAAAGATTCCGAACACTATTATTTTTAACATGCTGACATAGCGGCCCTTTGTATAAGTCTTGGCAATATTGTCCACAAAGGTGCAGCCCTCTGTGATTTGTGACTAATAGATCGTATATCTTTAATATCTTCATTAAGTTCTAAGAATTATTTAAGTAGTAATAATAATATATATTTTATGTAGAAGAAGAAGTTAGTCGAAGGAATTCGACAAAAGAATTGGTCTCACGTTCGTTGTTTGAGAGAGTTTTTGATTTTTTGTAAAAAATGGTGATTTTTGAAATAAGAGAGTAAAGCTTTTGCTTCTAAATCATGTACATCTCAGTTAAACTGCGCTTGCGCAAAAATTTTTTATTCCCACGACACGTGACCAATTGTTGTTTGTGGAGGGGCTCATCGCTAGAGATAGTAGTACAGTGCATTGGTTACGGCTTACAAAGAAAGAAAGAGTCCATGTATTGTTTAAGCACACAAGTGGTTGTAGAGAAAAATTGAAACACAATTATGTGCTGTGATAACAAATGTCATTCAAACTGTAACTGCTTTCCTTGAAATACAAATCTCAATCTTCTTATGTTTTTTAGCCAGTGCCGGATTTAAGTGTTTGTTAGTTTTTGGACACAGTTTGAAGCTGCATTCGTTACACGGTAGAAAAATTACTTCTATGTTGTCTAATGGTTGGTAGGGAGTGAGTTCAAACTTTTAAGGTGGTCAGAGACTAAGATATTAAAAAAAAAACATTATAATATATAGTGGATAATGTGGAATTTTAAAATAAAACCTTTATTAAAATTAAAATTAAAAAAATATTTTAATATAATTTTGTTTTTTCCCGAGACTAAATATATTATAAATTTAAATGATTTGAGTTATCTTATCATTAATTATATTATTTTATAATACAATTAATTAAAAAAATTTCAAATTCATATTATAAAGCTTTTTTGATTGAGAAATTAAATAAAACTAATAAGTAAGGATTTAAATAAATAATCATAATTTAAATAAATTTACAAATACATTTTTAATTAAAAATCATAAAAGTAATTATTAAATCAACTTTATTAAAATTTTCTTTCAAGTAATAAATTTTTATTGGAAAAAAATATTGTATGATAAGTATACTAAAAATTATTACATCTATTTTAAATTTCAAATAAAATAAAGGAAAAAAAAATAAAGTAGTAAAAAAAAATTTAAAATTGAAAAATTAAAGTAAAAAGAAAAGAAAAGATGTAAAAAAAAAAAAAAAAAAAAGAAAAATTTAAGAAAAAATAAAGATTTGAAAATTTTTTTAAAAATCATTGAAAATTGTATTAATTTAATAATAATTATATTTATTTATTAATTTAATTAGTAATTTAAAAAAAAATATTGATAAAATTAATTAATTTTAAACTATTAATTATTATTATTATTATATTAATTTATATTTTAAAAATTACTTTTAAAAATTAAATTTAATTAAAAAAATTATAATAAATTAATTAATTTTAAAAAAAAAATTATTTTTCACCATTTAATTAATTTTAAAAATTTTCAGTCCCAAAAACCACCTTAAACGTAAACTTTTTATCAGGGATTTCTATTTTTATTAAGAAAAGCCATAACAATGTAGATTGATCTTCAACAACTGATCGCGTGATCATATTGATCACTTCGAGAATATTTCGAAATGATTATCTGAGATCAAGCTTTCGTCTAAAAGATAGCAATTATCTTCCATTTTTTTTTTTTATTTATTGCACGAGCAAAATTTTTGCGAATAAATATTACTTAGTTGAAGATCAAATAATTTATTATCTTCTATTTCGATGGGCCACATTAGAAATTTTTATACAAGTTCTGCAGAATCATCATCATTTTTTTTTATCAATTTTTTTTTCTTTTTGTCAATTTTTTTTTTCATCGTTTTTCTTCATTTACCATCATTTTTTTTAAAAATGAGGAAACGAGTTAATTGGAAGTGGAAAATAAAACTGTGTCATAATTCATAATTTGAAAATAAAAATTTGGGATTTAAACAGGGTGACATTTGAGAGTAGTTTTTTTTTTTTTTGTTTTTATTCCAGTTGTATAGCAATGTGCCTTTCTTTTGCCAGCACTAAATCCGACACCGTGCATATTTACCAAATATTATAGAATCTGACTTTTTTCACAGGTAGGTTGTGGCCAACACAGCGCCAAAACCAAAGTCAGATTAGCCAGTTTTCAACATTTAACATGCTATATATCATTTTACCACAAATTCTAAATATTTAGGAATAAAAGTCCAACTTTTTAAAGATACACATGTGATATGCAACTTCGTTAAAATTTAGTGAACATTTAAGTTCCGCACTTTTAAACAAACACTTTGATTTTTGCATTTCAACTACAGCAAAAATGTCAAACATAAAAATTGGTTGATGAAAAAATGAAAACAGTTTCACAACTAATAAATACAATATTGTCATGATATATATTACATATACAGCATCATCGAAGACAAGTGTCAATGTGTAAGCATGTATATAGCTATTAGCTATTTACAAACTCTACGTTCAACCCTATATATTTATATTTCTTTATATATTTCTAGGTATTTTTTTTTTTTTTTGGACATACAAGAGTTAGTTCATCTTTAATTTTTTTTTTTTCACAGAGGCAATCCAAAAATTTGATGTTCTGAAAGTTGTGCTCGGATTAAATAATATTGTATCCCCTTCGAATTTCTGCAAATACACAAGAAAAGAAAAGAGTCTGCATTAAAATCATTTTTCGAAATTATTATAAATACAATAAGAAAATTCTACTATTAAATACTATTAAATAGAAAATGGGTAACTTATTCTTCATTCATTTAACAATAAGAAAATTCCACTATTGAATACTGTTAAAGGAGAAATGGGTAACTTATTCTTCGTTCATTTAACAATAAGAAAATTCCACTATTGAAAACTGTTAAAGGAGAAATGGGTAACTTATTCTTCATTCATTTAACAATAAGAAAATTCCACTATTGAATACTGTTAAAGGAGAAATGGGTAACTTATTCTTCATTCATTTAACAATAAGAAAATTCCACTATTGAATACTGTTAAAGGAGAAATGGGTAACTTATTCTTCGTTCATTTAACAATAAGAAAATTCCACTATTGAATACTGTTAAAGGAGAAATGGGTAACTTATTCTTCGTTCATTTAACAATAAGAAAATTCCACTATTGAATATTGTTAAAGGAGAAATGGGTAACTTATTCTTCGTTCATTTAACAATAAGAAAATTCCACTATTGAAAACTGTTAAAGGAGAAATGGGTAACTTATTCTTCGTTCATTTAACAATAAGAAAATTCCACTATTGAATACTGTTAAAGGGGAAATGGGTAACTTATTCTTCGTTCATAAATTCAACTGTTAAAAGGGCTAGTAATATAATAAACTTATTCTTTGTTCATTTAACAATAAGAAAATTCCACTGTTAAAAGAAGTTAAATGGTAAACTTATTCTTCGTTCATTTAACAATAAGAAAATTCCACTATTGAATACTGTTAAAGGGGAAATGGGTAACTTATTCTTCGTTCATAAATTCAACTGTTAAAAGGGCTAGTAAATAATAAACTTATTCTTTTTTCATTTAACAATAAGAAAATTAAACTGTTAAAAGCTGTTAAATGGGTAACTTATTCTTCGTTCATTTAACAATAAGAAAATTCCACTGTTAAAAGCTGTTAAATGGGTAACTTATTCTTTGTTCATTTAACAATAAGAAAATTCCACTATTGAATACTGTTAAAGGGGAAATGGGTAACTTATTCTTCGTTCATTTAACAATAAGAAAATTCCACTATTGAATACTGTTAAAGGGGAAATGGGTAACTTATTCTTCGTTCATAAATTCAACTGTTAAAAGGGCTAGTAAATAATAAACTTATTCTTTGTTCATTTAACAATAAGAAAATTCCACTGTTAAAAGCTGTTAAATGGTAAACTTATTCTTCGTTCATTTAACAATAAGAAAATTCCACTGTTAAAAGCTGTTAAATGGGTAACTTATTCTTTGTTCATTTAGCAATAAGAAAATTCCACTATTGAATACTGTTAAAGGGGGAAATGGGTAACTTATTCTTCGTTCATAAATTCAACTGTTAAAAGGGCTAGTAAATAATAAACTTATTCTTTGTTCATTTAACAATAAGAAAATTCCACTGTTAAAAGCTTTTAAATGGTAAACTTATTCTTCGTTCATTTAACAATAAGAAAATTCCACTATTGAATACTGTTAAAGGGGAAATGGGTAACTTATTCTTCGTTCTTAAATTCAACTGTTAAAAGGGCTAGTAAATAATAAACTTATTCTTTGTTCATTTAACAATAAGAAAATTCCACTGTTAAAAGCTGTTAAATGGTAAACTTATTCTTCGTTCATTTAACAATAAGAAAATTCCACTATTGAATACTGTTAAAGGGGAAATGGGTAACTTATTCTTCGTTCATAAATTCAACTGTTAAAAGGGCTAGTAAATAATAAACTTATTCTTTGTTCATTTAACAATAAGAAAATTCCACTGTTAAAATCTGTTAAATGGTAAACTTATTCTTCGTTCATTTAACAATAAGAAAATTCCACTATTGAATACTGTTAAAGGGGAAATGGGTAACTTATTCTTCGTTCATAAATTCAACTGTTAAAAGGGCTAGTAAATAATAAACTTATTCTTTGTTCATTTAACAATAAGAAAATTCCACTGTTAAAAGCTGTTAAATGGTAAACTTATTCTTCGTTCATTTAACAATAAGAAAATTCCACTGTTAAAAGCTGTTAAATGGGTAACTTATTCTTTGTTCATTTAGCAATAAGAAAATTCCACTATTGAATACTGTTAAAGGGGAAATGGGTAACTTATTCTTCGTTCATTTAACAATAAGAAAATTCCACTATTGAATACTGTTAAAGGGGAAATGGGTAACTTATTCTTCGTTCATAAATTCAACTGTTAAAAGGGCTAGTAAATAATAAACTTATTCTTTGTTCATTTAACAATAAGAAAATTCCACTGTTAAAAGCTGTTAAATGGTAAACTTATTCTTCGTTCATTTAACAATAAGAAAATTCCACTATTGAATACTGTTAAAGGGAAATGGGTAACTTATTCTTCGTTCATAAATTCAACTGTTAAAAGGGCTAGTAAATAATAAACTTATTCTTTGTTCATTTAACAATAAGAAAATTCCACTGTTAAAATCTGTTAAATGGTAAACTTATTCTTCGTTCATTTAACAATAAGAAAATTCCACTATTGAATACTGTTAAAGGGGAAATGGGTAACTTATTCTTCGTTCATAAATTCAACTGTTAAAAGGGCTAGTAAATAATAAACTTATTCTTTGTTCATTTAACAATAAGAAAATTCCACTGTTAAAAGCTGTTAAATGGTAAACTTATTCTTCGTTCATTTAACAATAAGAAAATTCCACTATTGAATACTGTTAAAGGGGAAATGGGTAACTTATTCTTCGTTCTTAAATTCAACTGTTAAAAGGGCTAGTAAATAATAAACTTATTCTTTGTTCATTTAACAATAAGAAAATTCCACTGTTAAAAGCTGTTAAATGGGTAACTTATTCTTCGTTCATTTAACAATAAGAAAATTCCACTATTGAATACTGTTAAAGGGGAAATGGGTAACTTATTCTTCGTTCATAAATTCAACTGTTAAAAGGGCTAGTAAATAATAAACTTATTCTTTGTTCATTTAACAATAAGAAAATTCCACTGTTAAAAGCTGTTAAATGGTAAACTTATTCTTCGTTCATTTAACAATAAGAAAATTCCACTATTGAATATTGTTAAAGGGGAAATGTGTAACTTATTCTTCGTTCATAAATTCAACTTTTAAAAGGGCTAGTAAATAATAAACTTATTCTTTGTTCATTTAACAATAAGAAAATTCCACTGTTAAAAGCTGTTAAATGGTAAACTTATTCTTCGTTCATTTAACAATAAGAAAATTCCACTATTGAATACTGTTAAAGGGGAAATGGGTAACTTATTCTTCGTTCATAAATTCAACTGTTAAAAGGGCTAGTAAATAATAAACTTATTCTTTGTTCATTTAACAATAAGAAAATTCCACTGTTAAAATCTGTTAAATGGTAAACTTATTCTTCGTTCATTTAACAATAAGAAAATTCCCTATTGAATACTGTTAAAGGGGAAATGGGTAACTTATTCTTCGTTCATAAATTCAACTGTTAAAAGGGCTAGTAAATAATAAACTTATTCTTTGTTCATTTAACAATAAGAAAATTCCACTGTTAAAAGCTGTTAAATGGTAAACTTATTCTTCGTTCATTTAACAATAAGAAAATCCCGCTTTTAAATACTGTTAAATGGATAACTTTTTTTTTTTTTTTTTTACTTAACACATTCTTTTAAAAGAGCATCTTGCAAGCGACTAAAGCTGGATTCTCGCCAAAAAATGCTAAAAGATCAAATTGTAACATGCCAATCAATCTAAAGTCTGTTTTACCAGTTCCAAGTTAATCGCCAACTCATTTTTGTCGCGCTTTCAGCTTGGATTCATCCAATTTCTTAACATCAGAAGTCTACAGAAAAAACACTGTAAAAATACCTTTTCAACCAATAGAAAACCTGAATTTGTTTAGCTGTGGCGGGGAAATTTAGTAATTGGTGTAAGCCGCGCCACTGAAAAAATAGAATTTTTTCTAGCTCTGTGCTCGAATTTTTAGCTTTTAGATCCAGATCTTAGATTTTTTGCTGTTAATCCAGTTATAAACCAGTGTTTTTCAAAGTTTGGGGAATGAGTTCCAGAGGGAGCATGATCAGGTTGAAAGTGGAATCATGACATACTTGCCACAAATCATCTTATGTAAATGAAAAATTAACAAAAAACCTGCAAAGACTTTTTTTGATACACGCAATTTTTAATTATTAATAGGTCGAAACTTCGAACTTTCTAATAAATTGTTACTGATAGATTTTTAAATCTAAAAGTAACACAAAATAAATAAATTAAAAAAAATTATAATCTTAATTATTTTTTTCTGCAATGTTTTTCTGCGGCCATGTTTTTTTAATTCTTGTCTACAATCAGATGGCAAATAAAAAGCAATATTTCTTTAAAAAAATTATCAAGATTCTTACACTTGAAAAAAATACTTGTATTGTCATCCCATTTCAATACTAATTGGAACTAATAATAATGGTTACATTCTAAAAATTTTAAAGTTAAGAAATTCATAAGTTATATTGGTGTTTTAAAACAAGCTGCACTTCATTCGACCTTTTGCATTTATAACTAATACTATTATTTAAGCCTTAAAAGGATTTATGAAATTCATGATTTGTTAATTCATTTAAACAGTTGTCATTCGCGTTTGAACACCATTTATATATTTTAAAAGAACCCATCTAAGATCACGCTTCATTGGAGTCGAACATTGAAAAGACACGTTTGTTTGACCATAGAAATAAATCCAGTTTTCACGGAAGTACTTACCAGGTATTCATGCTGATGTTTTTGATGTTCTTTAAGGTTGGTACAACTTCAATTTATTTAATGGATATTTAGGATTTAAAAGAGAATTAAAATCCGAGCACTTATATGATCTTTAAAATTGTTTTTAAAAGCTTGAAAACTAAGTCACCTTTCATTGAAGTTTTAATTGATTAAGAAGTTAAAGCATCTTTTTATTTGTTGCTTCAAAACCGTAAATTGTGATTCTTAGGCTTAACACGCGCTATGCCATCGTTATATTGAGGATCGCAAAATTTCAAGTTGGAGAATAAGCATTCCATTTCATAATTTCCGTGCCAACATAGAAATCGAGTTATTTATTTATTTCAATTTCGAGTTAATTTATAGAGTCATAAATTACTAAAACTGATTAAAAATTAAATTACTAATTACACTTAGATTATTTGTTTATACCAGAGTCATCTTTCTGTCTATGGATATTTCGTGATGGTTACCCCTGAAAAGAAAATTCCATCCTACCAATTAAGCTTGCAAACATTTTCATTAATGATGAGTGCTTTCTATTAAAAATCCAATACCGTAACTACTTACCTATTATCCACAGCGTCGTTAGCTCAAAAAACTAAAATATCTCGCATATTCAGCGAGCGATGCACTCCTTTTATTTAACTAAGTACCAATCAGTTTTCGTTTTTCAACCTAAGCAACAAAACCTTTTTTCATTTAGCTTTAAAAAATGTTTTGAATCCTCCAATTTCATAAAAGAAAATTATGTTATAATTTAACATAGTGGAAACCAGAAATGCTTTCACAAATTATGATAGAAACAAAGAAAACATCATTGTCCAGAACTCTGTAAATTTAATATTTCCCACTGAGATGAAGATCATTATCATACTTTATTATTCATAGTTTATTAATTTTAGTGGAAACAAAGGAAACCCCATATTACCGAAGACTGTAATTTTCATCTTTACTAGTGAGATGAAGATCATTATCATAGTTTATTATTCATGGTTTATTATTTTTAGTGAAAAAACAACAACCCCCATTTTCCAGAAGATTTGTAATTTTCGTGTATGCTAATAAGATGAAGATCATTATCTTAGTTAATTATTAATTTGGGCTTCTGTAAAATGAATTTAGTTCTGTTCTATTATTTCATTCCAGGCATTTCCGTTCAATCCATTATGCATAAAGACGTATGGCGAGCTAACTTCGTACTTGTCTAACTTATAACTTTATACCTGTTTCTTTCCATCGTTCCCAACTGTTATGCTTCTTTACGCTTAAAATATTGTTTTTATTGAAGCTAGATCTTTTATATGAGAGTCGATAATAGCAAGTTCGGCAACTTTATTTTTGATATGGTAGTAGCGGGACTATTTTGTTCGTTTTATGCTTTATCTATGTACCATGTCGTTACTTTCTGTTTGCTTTCATAAAAACCGAAATCGATCAGTTTCATTAGAATATTCACAACATCAACATGCTGTAGTTTGTTTGCGTTGCTTTAATTTCTTATACAATGAATTTAATTCGAATCGACAATTCTATCCAAATATGGTTCCAACAAAGTCCTATTCTCCAATTCCTTACCTCTCACACCAAATCAAAAGTTCATTTCTGAAGTTCCGTTATAACAAGTCGATCATTTCTTTTCTGGGTAAAGGAGATAATAATTAATTACTTCCTACCTAATATAAAATATTCTAATAAATTATTTTTATCTTTTCAATACTTGAAATTTTCCCTTTTCCACCACAAGCACACAACATGGTGTCGTACCTGATAAATTTTCGTTGTGGGTGGTTTTTGCACATTCATTGATTGTATGCTAGATGGTATCTCCACACAACATTTTGTAAATTTTTGTTGTTGACGTATACTCTGAAAAGTACAAGTTAATCAATCATCAGGGCTGTTCCCCCATTTTTTGGTATTTTTTAACGTCATCAGCTGAAATGTTCATGTTTCTGATGACGACAAACACATGATGAAGAGTAAGCTTGACATCAGGGCAGTTGCCTCATTTTTTGGTGCATTTTTTTTTTTTTTTTTTTTTTTTGCGCGCCTTTAGCAGAAATTTTCATACTTTTGTGGCCAATTTGTCAATTTTTGTCGTCAAAAAGCATTTTTAAGTGTCGGATCTGTAGGAGTGATTTTAATGAAATTTTCCCGGAGGGGGAGAGGAATATCTATTAGGAAAATTGTATGCCATGGCCTATAACCCACTTTCTAAAATTTTAAGTTTTTCAATGTAGTCCATGGTTTATAAGCATTAAATTACTTTTAATTTTCTGATTTCTGCTTGACTTTTGATTTACCCCGTAAATCTATAAAAGAAAACATTAGTGCTTTTTTTTTTTTTTTTATCCTGAATCTACAGAGACGCTGAGGTGGCAATTACCCTTTAGTTGTCCTGCCCTTCCTCTGGGTCTTTGAGCGAATGCCATTGTGCAATTGGTCGTCGAGGAGATGCAAGCATGTCCATCCAGTGACGGAGCTCCGTTCCGCTTGCATTGCATCCCAACACCACTTTCCCAATAGGATCCGACGTTCCGATACGGTCATAATCCACCACCGTTATCATCAGCTGCACTTTCTGCAAAGATTCAAACATCATCAGCATTCCTGTAATACAAGGAACATAGTCAATAAAAGGAAAAAGGGAAAGGAGCTCTGACTCACCTGTATCTGTTCGAAGGGGATCTCAAACGTAAAGGATTCATTGTAATAAGGGTTCAACGTGCACTTCTTGATACTCGTTTTCTTCTTTTTAATTCGCTTGCCATTCATCATGATGGCGATTTTAACGTAAGGATCTGTGCGAAGGAAAAGGAAGTCCATCAACAAAATTTACTTCAATACGAATAAAGAAGTAATGATAGAAATTATTTCTAGAAGTTTGTAATGGTCATTCATTTTTAATCATTTTTTGCAATATCAAAAAGTACTAAAATGCAACTAAATTTTATTTTACAGTTTTACATACACTAATTACCAAGAATAATACACTAATTTTCAATAATTTGAGAAAAATCTGTAAAAGTGCTGTTCCATGTCCAAAAATAAGAAAATGTTCATAGAAATTACGTAATAAATATAATGCTGCATCAGAATATGATCTGCAAATTAATGAAATTGTTGTTTAATCTCACTTGATACGTGACCAAAAACAGGTTACAAGTTGAAAGTCTGTAAGGAAATTTCTAGACAGCCATGTTTTAGATATGTATACACGGCATTATTCATTTAAAGCGGCATCCAGACAAGAGTATGAGGTGGGCGAGTCACTACCTCTCAGAATGTCTCCGTCTGGCCGTGAGGAACAAGTTTATCTCTTTGATGTGAGTAACAGCTGGTCAAAACTGTTGTCCGCGAGAAATCCGTTTGATGTGCGGGAAAAACTTATTCTGGTTGGAGCAGGGATGAGATAGTTGATACACTATGAATAGTATATAGGCTCTGTCCACGCTGAGACAAATCGGCTTATAAATGGTTCGCGAGAACGACTCACTTGTTCTCGTACTCTCATGTGGACGCCACCTAAAGAATTATGATGGCGGGCCATTGGGCTCATAGCAAGAGACAGAGTGAATTCTACGTAGCAAGATGCGTCAATATGAAATCTATTGTTATTCATAGGCTGTATGATGCGTTTCTAAGAGCATAATCAACTTCCAGAAAGTACAGCCAAGGAAAGCGTAAAATTGCAAGTGCTTTGCAGTTAACTGCAAAGGAGCACAGAACTGCTTACTACACCTATACCTGCTTGCTATACCTACTTCAGATCTTCTCTTTTAGCAGTGTTACTGAAAGACTGGTATTCAAATTTATAGTTAGAGACCGCAATCTTAATCCATTTGGCCGTCTTTACCTAGATGCTGTTTGATTTTTTCATCTTATAAAACGATAATGCTAGACCACATGAAGAATTACTTTTATGAGGATATTGTGAATTTGGAATGAGCAGCTCGTTATATTGATTTAAACATGACTTAGCATGTTTTGGATGCTCTAAGAAATTATATTGCTGCACTTAAGGAGGCTTTAAATCTTCAAAAAGCCATTGTACCTCTTCGATACAGCAATGGGCTTTGCTGCTAATTAAGTTAGTAAACACCATAAAACATCACTGTTGTGACAGTATAGCTGTTGAAAGTTATCACACCCCATACTGAAACTGATAACATATCAATCGGATACTATAATTTTTGGCATGTTTCCATTTTGTGAATTTTCAAGGCAGAAAATGAGCCCATTATTTTGTTTCTTTTGTACCTAATAGGTGAAACATTGTTTGACCAAATCTCTCCTAAATTTTTTTTAAAATTCTAATAAATTGTAATTCCCCAACAGCAATTTTTCTGATTTTTCCTTAATTTTTGAAAACCAGCGTAATGTTTATTTTTTTAGATGAATCCATTATTTAATATTGTGGGAATTCTTTAAATATTTATCTATAAAATATTTAAACTGAGAAAAATATTAAGTAGAAATCAATTCAATAGAAATTAAAAAGCTTTGACTCTTCAACTTGAAACTATGAGTGTATTTTAAACATTATAATAAAATCTTTCCGTGCTGTGCAAATAATTTGCAGACTCACGACATAATATCAAACTTTATTTGCTATGTTGATAAAATATAAAAATCTAATTCATTCACTGCAAACTTTTATTTTGATAAAGCAATTTTATATTTGAACAACAATTTGTGCAAAGTAAAATATTAAACTATATTATTGATTAAAATTTCACGTAATACGAAACACTGTTAGTTTCAAACTGCGACTAAGTCGACGATAGTTTAGAAATTTTATCGTTTCTACTGCATTGTATGTAGTTGTTTTATCTGAGCTTGACGTTGTCGGAAGTTTTGCCACCTACCAGATAGACCACCGACATCCATTTTTTTCAAGTTCTTAGCTTCTAGAATGACTACAGTAAGCTTTCCGGCTGTCGGTACGTATCGCAGAGAGAAGCAGATGTCTCCCAGCTTGTTTTCCTAGAAAACCCAAGTAGACTGTTAGAGGAACACTTAAAGGTATATGTATATACTTACAGTTACATTCCAACAAGATTCAATATAGACTAAAAGAAGACTACTTGACAGAGGAACAACCCTCAGTTTTAGATAAAAATGTAATTGGGTAACGCAAACTTTGAATGAATATTAGAATTGTTTTGGAGTTAATAATTGCCTAGTACATTAATTTTTTAAAATAAAAAATAATACATTTAATTTATTTATGTTTTATATGAACATACTTTTTTTGTCGGTGGGCTTTGCGCTTCAATTATTTATAGAATGAATAGCCAACTGAAGATTTTTAGAGAGCGTCCACCGAGACAACATTTAGGGTAGCTTCCTTATAATTTTAGGTCTTTAGGAGAAAAACACGGCAAATTTCCATAAGGCAACCTCGTGGTTCATGTTAGATGCTTATACACGTTGTCACAAACATATCCATTGCTAAATAATTCTCATTAATTCAAATATTGCTTAATAAACCGAGCCAACTTGCACACTATCTGTGCACAACTAGTTGGGCCAAAAGTTGGGTATATGAAACACAGTACTTTTAGTTTTGCTCAATCTTGTTAAAACTATCACCGCACGGGCCTGAATTGCCGATTGACTAGTGCTCTGGCACTCTTTGTCGCAGGTTTCGGGTTCGAGTCTCGGTGATGCCATGGATGTTTGTAGTGGTTCAGAATCCACTTTAAGCCGTAGGTCTCAGTCTCATATGACTGTAGATTGCCATGGAGCCAAGTCAGACTTCTATCTAGGGTGCCGTCCTCCCTTACCATCCTTACATGAGACAACGCGGATACTTGGATTTGGTTTAGATGTCTATCAAATGTGATATGAAACAACAGTAACTATCAACACACATATCCTCACACGTAAAGGATCTTATAAAAAGATACTTTCTTTATATCCTCTTTCTTAAGCGGCCTGATGACCAATGGACTATCGCTATGGCCTTTGGTACCACGGACTTTAGGTTCAAATCATGGCATGAATGTTTTTTGGGGGTTCAGAATCCGCTTTAAACTGTGTGTCAATGTCTAATTAGGTCAAAGTATATGCAAAACATGACGGTAGAGTGACAAACCAAACCTCTTTCTTGTCTAATAAACACTGGGAGTTGTTTAATTTCATCTTTTGTTGTTTGTTCACTATTAGTAAACTTGTTGAAGCAGTGGATTTAATTGTAATTGGTGATTCATAGGCAGGACCAGTCTGGTGTAATGTATTTCGAATTAAAAACTTAACAAGTGAAAGGTATTGTATCTATTCCTTGGGAAAAATTTTGTGGCATGGATTCGATAAATCCATTGGCTGCAAGTCTCCTATTGCGTACTAGAACGAGCACATGAAACCTCGATGCCCTTCCTCATTTAAAAATATGGTAATAGTGTGACAGATGTCCTGTGGTTTAACGCTGAATTTGTTGATATCCTATGGTTTAACACTGAATCTGTTGATGCCTTGTGGCTTAAATCTGAATCATTTTACATTGTAGTCAAGCATGATCTCAAATCAAAAGTGCAGCATTTGCAAACTACAAACCAGCCATGATTTTTAAAATATTCCCATTATTTCACCTCTGTGGTTATTAAACGCAACTGCAGAAGAAATTTTGAATGAATTTCTTGTAATAAATCATAAGTTTTCTTAAAATTCAGATGTGATATAAATTTAAAAATCTTTTATAAAAAAAAAGATAAGCGATTTAAAACTAATGAAATATTAAAAACGAATTTTCTTATTAAATGAACAAGTACGTTCACACTGTAGTAAGGCTAATATAATACGACTAATATTAGCCAATTGAATTATGGACCAATTGGAATATGACTACATATTAGCCAATTATTAATTTTTTTAAAAATTGGATATTTTAAACAAAATAATGGAATGTCTCATCTGCAATGCTTTTTTAATCTAGGTGTAAAAAAAGGTGTAAGGCATTAAATTTTTTAATTATATTTTTACTTAAATATAAAATAAAAATTTTAGCTTTGTGTTGCTTATTTCCTTTTGCTTTATTTGTATAGCTGAACTGAAATTTTATTAATTTTTAGAGTTTAACTAAAGATTAATTTAACATGCATAATGCTTGCTAAATAAATGAATATGCAGGCTCAGGAAATTAATATACTCCGTGTCAAATAATTGAATGCCCCTACCTTTGACATGAATGATTTATAATGGGGGTAGGTGACCTACATTTTAGAGATCAATAAATCGATTGAAAAAAAGGACAAATGCACATTATTTAGTCCTGCATTATTAATAACGAAATTCGACTGAAATTTCCATTACTCTTCCGAAATATTTATTAAACTGCTATTCTATTTTTAAAATGAGTCGTATTAAAAAATTGTGTGAATAGGTTTCTTTATATTTCTTTGAAAATAACCAAAAAAATTAGAACTACTTTTTCTTTTGTGTGTGTAATATTGAATTAATGTGAGGGAGTTTACATTGGTATGATTAATTCCAAGTACATTACAAACCTTTTATTGTTTATTTTAACATTTCCCATTACATCAGCAGTTTACTATACTACATTTAGATTTAACTCTTTATATATCGGTATAAAGTCTCATTTTTTTATGCTAATGTTCTTTTAAATGTGTAGCAACTAAATCATGTTGTTATTGCAGCAAAATAATATACTTTTGCTTGTTATATAGATATTTTATTTTTATGCTGAACATTATATTGAATTACTCTTAATATTGTATTCGTTTTATTTTTCCACCTACTGTAATTAATTTTGTCTGTACAATAAGGAATATATCGAGATCGTATTAATCAAAAGACATGTTCTTCTCTGTATGTACATTATCAAAGAATTTAATCTTAGAAGATGCAAAAATGCAGCATTTTAAGAAAAATTCTAATCTTGTCTATCGATATATATATAATGCTTGTAAATAAAAAATTAAATTGTTTCCATGAACCGGAAAATGGCCTTTTCTTGAAGCCAGGTATAGGCCGAGACGTTATAAAATACTGAATCTATTATATGTGCTTTTAAATTGTTATTTCTTATATTATTAATTTTGTTAATAATAATTATTTATAATTATTATTTTTGCGATTAAAAACAATTAACAGTTAACAGATTGTTCCTCTGTATCTACGTATAAAAACATTCAAATAACGCACTACACTAATGTCAATTAAAAGATACCTAGTAAAAAACGCGAATGCTACAGTACACGATCCTCAATAAAAAAGTTAAGAATTCATACTCAAAGCAACAATTTTTTTCGCTTACTAAACACATGGAATAAAAGCAAACAGAGCGAATTAATAAAAACAAATGCAAAAACCAAAATTTAAATTTTAAAAAAAATGATAGCAGAAAGATAGAAACAACTCGAGCGAAGCAACAAGCAACGACGTTTTTTTATTTATTTCAGCACAAAAAAACAACGTAGCAAATACACAACAACATCAACCACAAACGTTTCACCAAACAACAACAACAACAACACACATATTCCAGCCATTTGTATACTTACAAATACAGCGCAGTGAATTGACAGCCATGTGTAGTGGTTCAGAAAGTGAGAGAGAGAGAGAGAGAATTACGTCCGATTGTTGGTCGTAGAAGAAATGGCAAAAACAGCAGGAATTGGTATATTTTTTTGGAGGAAGAGAAATTATACAAATCAATTTATAAAATCATAAGAAATTAAAAGCATTGTTGATTGTTTTTTTTTTTATAATGAGGGGGTGAAATCATAAAGCTAAAAAAAAACGAGCTGGAAAAACTTAAAAAAGGCTTAGTTAATCATACATGCGTAGCTCAATTAAAGAAAAAGCTGCAACTACAACTAAAACTCAAAATGAAATAAATTAGACTCCATAGGCTCAAATAATAAAGGATTATGACATTTGCTATATAAATTTTTAAGCTTAATCATATGTATAAGCACCAACTAAAAGCCTATTTAAATAGGAAAGGACTTCAGACTCTTGTTTGACTATTTTGGTACAATACTGGTACAATAGTACCGGCCTACGATTCAACCCTGCCTAAAATCAGTCTCTACAGTTTGTGACTAGAAAAACAACTATTGCTAACTATTCTAAACTCAGATTCTCAAACGCCAAATGTCTACTTCCATATTAAAATAACTAGAATCTAATTTCAAAATCTGAAACATTTGCAGAAAGCATGGTTATGTAATGTCAACACATAGACAAATACAGATTAAGCACAACAAATTACTCATTCATACAAACTTTATGTATAGATATATATATGCCGGGTGATTATGAAAGTATGAAGATCACCTGTAGGTCAATCTCATTAAAACTTATAAAATAAGCTGCCCATAACTGGGATGTTAACTAGCTGAAACAACCAGAGGTATTTCTCAACAACTTTTTGAGAAAAATGAGTTCGGAAATTTCAGATGAATTTATATAATTAAGTATATTTTGGCTCTTTTCGACCAAAAGGGGAAAAGAAAAACCTTAAGTTTATGTTTATTTGTTGCATTGTTATTACATTACAGCAGAAAAAATGCAATATTGTAGAAATTGAATCATTCCATTGAATTGATTGACGCGTTATTAAATAAAATGTATAGTGCAAGCCAGTGGTTCTCAAATTTTGGGCGTGGTTCCCAATAGTGGAGGCCGAGGGATTAAAAATGTGCGTGATGTTTTACTACAGACAGAAGTTATACCGTTTTAAATAAAAGAAAAAATAACAAATTGTATGAAATAGCTTTTGGATTAACACAGAATTTAATTATAAATTTCAAAATTGATTTCTAATTAATAATGAATTTTCGATTTCAAAACAATGCCTTAGATATTTTGATTTATTTTATAAAAATGTATTTATATAATGCAAGAATGGAGGCATTACGAAATTCAAGTCAGAAATAAATATTTTTTCATAATTTTTTTGTTGTATATCAAAAAAAAAGCTGCCTTCCCTTTATGAAATCTTCTCCCCCGTTTCAGATCATTCATTTTCAATATTTAATTGCATCTATTGCCAGAACTTAAATATTCAATATTTATCCTTATATATCAATACATTGATTTTTAACTATTTGTAATTTTATCTATAGTAATATTTTAATTTTTTTTCAAAATTAAAAAAAATACATCTGCAATTAATATATCGCTATTATGAATTAAAATACTATTGTTATGACATATTTGATAAAAAAAAATAGTTATGGATACGACAGAATTTTTAAAAAAATTTTTGTTAAAGAGGCGGGATTGGGAGATAGGAAAACTTTGAGAACCAGTGGTATAAGCACAAGAACGTATCTCCAGAACTTATGCTACCATCATAATCACCGGTTCATATATAAAATATTATACAAAATTCAATTAGCTAAACTAAAATGATTCAACAATTTTCGGAATTATCAGTATTAAAATAAAGTTATTGAAGATTCTTTTTCAGAAAATATTTTTACGACACATAAAATTATTATTTTAATATCCTATCCCTCTCGCTTATAAAAATGCTCAATGAAATTTAAATTTCCAAAAGTAAATTGCTTCATTTGACAATTATATTTATCTTTGACAATAATTCTTTTGAATTATTGATATGCTCTTAAATGCAATTTTTAGTTAAACAATATATTCTTATATATCATTTATTCCCGAAAGGAAAAATTTCAGTTAATTTTTACAACTATTTCGAATAAATTAAAGATTCAAATTTATTGCTAAACTAAAAAAATAATGCTAATTATGTAAACAGTCTGTTATATACACCGGTGTCCGAAAGGTAAGCATAATTGGTAATTATGAAAATGTAAATAGGAATGGGAAATAAGTTATAAAATAAAAAAACAACGAAAAAGAATAACAATAATTACCTTTATTATCCGAAGACAAATTTTGAAAGAAAACTGTGGACTTCAGACTTATGTGAAAAACAAACGAAATAAAAAGTAATGTTGTATTTTAGTGAGGTGTGTGGTCAGCTCTGGCAGCCAGAGACGCTGCACAACGATTTTCTATACTTACTATGACAATGTGGATGAGGAGTTGTGATCTCAAACAATTCCAACCATCATTGAGAGCTTTTTTCAGTTCTGGAACGGGACTTGGTGGGTCTTTAAAGGCTTCAAGTTATCTCCCGAGCTCATTGTACACATGCTCGATAGGATTCATATCGGATGTGGAAACAGGCTACGGTATAAGCTGGACATTTTTCGCTTCAAGGAAGTCGTCGATCAGGTCCACACGGTGACAAGGCACGCTATCTACCATGAATATGAAACCAGGACCAACAGCATCTCGAAACAGACGAACATAAAGCTAAAGTTCTTCTTATCTGTATCTTTTAACAGTCATAGATCCCGCCTAAAATGAATGGAGATTTGAGCGGCCGCCCAGATGATGTCTGTACACACCAAGATTCTGCTTGACAAAATACGTTATTTTTCCTTGATGTTTTCCTGGTAAAAACGAGTTCCGTGTTTCTTCCATATCATTATCCGATGAGAATCCGTGTTCTAACTAAAGTGAGATTCGTCACTGGACATCCCATTGATCCAATGTCTCAAACTATAGTGCTTGTGTTTCAAACTTCAGTTTAAACCAGAGCTTTTAAGGCAGAAGGGAGTGGAATGCAAACAACTGATCGTGTGGCCTAGACCTGAATGAGTCTTCTGTACAAAGTTTGTCTGAAATCTGGTACTCCCATGGCAGCTGTGAGCTCTAAACTTTTCTCTGACGTCTCACAATTATTACCAAATATCGGTCTTGACGAACGACTGCTACTGTTGGCTGACCTGGTGCTGTTCATCGGTTGACATCTCCCGTACATGGTAAAACCTCTACTACAGACTGAGGCTCATTCCGATTTCGAGATACTTCATTTTGTGATATTCGAGATTCTATTATTCTAATGATTCTTCCTTTTACAAATATGTTCATTAGGAGTCTTTGAGTCATCACTCGTCCTGTTCTATCTTTAAGAATATTCCTTCGCCCTTAAATTGCACGAAATTTGTCTGAACTGCCTATATCGTTTTCTGATACGCGCTGGTGTTTTGAACATGACGACATCGACTGAAATGCTTTCTATACAAACAATGTACCCCTTTCAACAAATGATTTCCATAAATGATTTCGAGCACTAACAATAATTATTCATATTTTTTTCGCATTTTACGAATTATGCTTATATTTTGGACACCAGTGCATTTGTTAAAAAAATATCAACAAATCATGTAAATTAGAATTGATGTTGAACAATTAAGCTTTAGTTATGAGTTAATTTCTTTAATTAACCTTTTATCTAACCATCTTGTATAAAAAACAAACATACATTAAAAATGTAATAGGAAAAAATATTTCGATATTTTTTAATGTTATCTGCTAAATGCCTAATTTACATTTTTTTTCCTCTGCTATTATCTCAATTACATTTAAATCTGCACTTAAAATTAATAAATAAATCGTATAACTGACGTTACTTATGTTCATCTATATCATTTATTATCTGCCAGTAGGCAGACGGCCATGGTCCAACACGGATTTAATGTTAGGGAGTTAATTGGTTATGTCAGTTATTATGTTATTATCTATATTAGTTATCATCAATACTACAATGATGTATTTTTTAGCTGAAACTAAAATTTCTAAGCACATAATATCCAGCATTGATTTTGGAAATAACATATAAAACTTTCTAAATTAGTTCTACATCTTTCTGATCAATTGTTTGATTTATTATCGTACAGTAACGTTGTTGTGAAAAAACTGTACTAGAATAAAATATATTTGTTTTAATGCTCACTTTTTTCATAACAGTGTAGACATTTAAAATTTTCGTCTTCATTACCTTTCTTTCAACCATAATACGAATATTTAACATTTAAACATTTTAATTAGCATAATGCATAATTTTGCTTAAAAAATTTGTTTAAATAATTTTCGCTAGATTTTCAATCAGATTAAGCTTTTAATTCTTACATTTATATCGCTCATTTAGCATGGAAGCAGTCAGGACATGACTGACGAGTTAAAATGCATCATTCATTTTAAGCGTTTAAAAACTGAAACACTCAGACAGCAGTCAGCCAATCACACCGGAGTGAGTTTACCTGTCCTTGCTCTCCCTCTACGCTGGTGAGGTCTTTCCATTCTTCAATGGTCTGGGCCAGATCCACGGTGTTCAGGGGGATTTTCACTTCCCCAATCTGGTCGTGTTTCGAGAACCGATCGAAATCGAAGATGGCGAAGACCAGGGTTTTGGATGTTATTTCAGCGAAAGGGACCTAGGGAGAGAAGAGCAACATTCATTTCCAAAAGGATTGCTTATTAACTTTTAGGCAGATACATGCATATAACTCTTTGCGATTCTTTCATCAGACATTTTTATTTCGCATGTGGAATTTAATTGTAGCGATGAAGAAACAGTTTGAATAATCTCAAACACAAGCAAATATTTTATATACAAAAGTTTGGAAATAAAATTTATTTTGCATTCGAGTCCAGTTAAATTATTGCATCATTTAATATATTAGAAACTAAGGTATAATATCCAATGTAATATTTCATTTTTTTTTTTCTCACGGAAAGAGTTTTGGTATTTCATTCCCAGGAGAGAGGAATGTTATGTCACAAGTATATAATAAACCCATCACTCAAATTTGACAGTTTACTAACAGTATTGCTGGCAGTTATGTTACATGAAATTAGTGTTTTGTACTAATGACAACAACCTGTCAGTCAAATCTTATAGCAGATATTTGGTATCATGTATAATGAAACTCAAGAAATTAGCGAATATCTCTGCGACCAACTACGGATTAAATATGAACTATACTATGAGTTGTTCCATCGTGATGGGTGATAGACCAATAGATGAGAAATGTCTACTCCAATGAGATGCATCTTTGATATAGAAAAATACTTCAAGAAAATGGTAAAGAATTCTAGTTCAAGATTCAAAGCAATTTCGAAAGTTTTGTGGCATACTCTATTCAAAAAATCAATGTAGTAAGCTATGTTGAAATCCCTTATAGCATCTACATGACTGACAGTGTGCTTTACTTATGATTGATTTTATCTAAGGACAACAAAATTTTAAAGAAACATCTACTTAATGACTACAAATATAATGTTCCAGACTTCGTTAACGTTCTCATTTAAAATAACGTAGTAGCGAAATTTAGATTATGGCGACAAATAAAAATAAAGTAGAAATTATAATTAAATACAATTAATCACAATTAAAGCAACGATAAAATTATTAGATGAAGAAAATTACGAATTTGTATTACTTTCAAGAATCTCGTGTCCTTTTATTATTTTCTGTAAATTGTAACGTTTGAAACAACCGTTTACTTAAAAATTTATCAATATGTGCTCATAGGAACAATTTTGTTGAATATTTTTTAAAATATGTATTGATTTGATCATATATTAAAATATGATTTATAATTTGGTTATCTTCTATAATTACCATGAACATTTTAAAAAATTATTGAAATTATAACGATTAGGTAATAATCCTTTTGTATATCTAGTATTTAAACATCAATTTATGGGCATATGGGATTTTCTATCTAAATACCATGACTCGATGATAGGTAATTAATGATAAAAAAAGAAAACTATTTAAGGAGAACAAAAAGTTGGCATAGATTTCTTTTCAATAAAAAAGAGTTGATATTTCACAAGCTTTCTTCTTGAATCAAGTGAAGATATCTTTTGCAAAATTAAAATATCTTTTCCCTATATGAATTTTAAAAAGGGGTTGTTGCTTATATTGATAGTATACTACCCACCTTGAAATTGAATGTTTCGTTGAAGACCGGGTTGAGCGTCTTCCTGTGCACTTTAGTCTCGTGCTTCTTCTTCTTGTCGGGTAGCAGGTAGACCTTGACGTAGGGGTCAGATGTGCCGGACATGTCCAGCCCAGGCAGATCTTCAGCCTGAATGACCGTCACCGCCAACTACGCAAAGGTGAAAAAGAAAGAAAAACACATATTGTTGATGGTTCATTTCTGCAACTATACTAGGACAAAACAAAACACAGGTAATAGGTGGGAACAGCTATTTCATTTCCTTATAGTAGCTGAGGAATCTTTAACATAAGTTCTAAGATTTTCTGCTTCTTATTTTTTAAATTATTTCATACCAAATAATAATGTAGTAAAAACTCTCTGAACTAAATTTGACCAAAGGTAATTTACTTACGTTGTTGGAATTGAAATCGTAGTCTAGTTTGTACTGGAGTCTACCAAGTTTTTCTTCCGACTTCTCGCTTTCCTTTTCACCCTCGTTATCTTCCATGTTGTCTTGTAGATCTTCTTCATCAGGTTGTACCTAAAGGTAGAGTAAATCTCATTATGACATTTCCACAGAATACTGGAAGCACAAAATAAGGTATAATTATATATAATAATTACCTTTTCCTTGTATGCGTCGCCAAGGAACCCCATGCCTTTGAGATCGACTCCGCCTTTTCCTCCCTTTTTGTCCTTCTTCCTCCTCTTGCACCATCTCCGGAGGCAGCAGCAACAGATGCAGACTAGCAGCAGTCCGATACCAATCAGTATCAGGATGATTCCCCATACAGGAACTGAAAAGTGAAAACACCTTTAAAACACATTTTTTGGTATCATATATGTTGATGATATACGAATAAAATTCATCACTGATATAAATGAAATCTTTTTTTTTTTTTTTGCATTCATTTCAAATAGAGAATTGGCTTGGTGTTTTTTTAAGATCATTTTATGCATACGAGGGCTAATTAAACCGAGACCTACAGTTTAAAATGAGTACTTAACCACTACCACTACCACCATGCCACCTCCAGGATTTGATCGTGAAGCCTTTGGTACCAAAAGTCAGAACTGTAGCTTGGACATCAGTAAGATCGCTTAAACATGGGAATCCGATTTGGTTTCATTGTATTCTTGGCCCCAATTTTGTGGGAAAAAGTGTATTTTATCAGTTTTTGTAATTATTGCAAGTGTTTTAATCGAGTATGTTGCTTTCAATTTTTTTTTCCAAATTTTGTTAAACCTTTTTTTAATATAAGATTCCACTCAACTCATTCATCTTACCGAGTTACTAATTATAGAAAACAAGAGGTTTCAAGAGGGGGAAATTCCAAATGAAAATTCACACAAAATTATTCAAAAACTATCTTAATCTTTTTAATAATTCCATTATCATGGAGTTTCCTATTAATAGACAAAACACATCTTCCTTCCTATTGAGTATATTCCACAAATAAACAATCCTCAAACAATTAACAACCTTTACCATTACATTATTTTGGAGTATTAATTACATGGTATTAAAATAGACATCATCTCCATAGACATATCTTCCTACCTATTGGGTATATTCCCCAAATAAACAACCCCGTGAATTTACCCTCAAACAATTAAAAACAGTTTTTAAAATAAACAGCCCATCCATCTTGCCTTGCTCGAATTGGTTTACTAATTAACCACTACAAACGCCGCCATCTTCTGGTATGGTAGAAGTTCAGACAGGAGTTCAAAGATTTGCTTTAGGGAGATAAATTTTTGCACACTACTACTCTGAAAATTCTCATTCAAATACTATTATTCATTCTAGTAGAGTTCATATCATCATAGTAGTGTTTCCCATTAATAAACTAAACATATCTTCCTTCCTATAATATAACAAATAAATAATTCCGTCGTGAATTTACCCTCAAAAAATAATAATAAATAAATAAAAGCCATATTTCAACACGAATGGGACCAATAATCATTCATTGAGCATTTCGAAAAGAAAATTTCCATATAAACCTTAATTTATTAACACTTTTAAACCTCAAGCCTTTGAATAACATCAATTTTCCAATTGTGAAATATGATATTATTTTTATTTTAAGATACTAAAAGTTATTCAAATGCAACTTGAAAAATATCTCAAAAACGCTAATAAGACTTTTTTTAATATTACACAAAACTAAGATATATTTCTGTATTAAATTTAGAAATGAAATCAATTTAAATTAAATAAAATATTCATTATTCAAGTGAAACATAAACCTGAAGCTGGAAATATCTACTTCATATAATTGAGATAAGACAGGCTTTTATAAGGTTGGGAAAAGAGAAGCAAGGACAAATAAGCATTATTGAAAAGATTAAATAATTTCTTCAAGTCTGTAAAATCAAACTAAACAAATATCTTTCTTTGGGTTATTTTTATGTAATACGTAAATCAAGAAATATTATTTTATACTGGCTTTTATCAATTAAATTCGAACAAGATTTCTACAGCAAAGACGATGTCCTGAAAATGAATGGCGAGATTTGATAAATTTTTTAGAAAATTAATCATCTTCTGTAAATTTATTGTATGAAAATTGCTCGAAAACTTAATATTTCTTGAATGAATATTTGAAATATAAACAACAACAAGTTTTATTATTTTTAAGTATTTTATTAATTTTTTAAAAGGACTTTACTATCAAATTGAAATCTTTTATTAATGTGCGAAACGATACAAAAAAAATATACCAGTCTTACAGCATATCAATAAATAGAAAAACGAGACAGTAATCAAGACCGGAAGAACATCTCTAAAAGACAACGAGATATCAGGAGACATACAACTAGAAATTTAGAAGACATACTATGACTTCAACCATTTAAAATATCTAAATTATTCAACAATAAGTACATGAGGATCGTCAGAAAATAACACACATAGCTGCTATTTGAAACATTTTGTTAAACAGCTAATAACATTCACTGTTTCTAAAACCTGGCAATTGTTCAGTTGCTATCAGAGAGCTTCTTGCTATCTTGCTTTGCACTATCTTCTGAAGCTAAAGTCATTTGGGTTCTAACAAATTGCAAGAGTTCTAATACCTAAAAAACTGGCCTCAAATTCTTGAAAAAACTGGGCAATATATTATTAATATGATGGTAAATTTGTACCAAAGGATTTCCATATGTTTGCAATGGATATCTTCTCATGTCGGTGTTTTCGGAGGCAGCAGATTTGTTTGCAAAGGAGTACCCTCCCCACTACCACTTCCACTGAACTTTCTGCTTCCAAAATTTACTCCATTTTTAGGGCTAAAGAAATTTTTGCTTGAGAGTCCCTCCCAGACACACCTAGTATGCTGCAAGTCATCCTGGTTTATCACTTTAGTCCATTTGCATAAGATCCGCCCAGACAGCGTAGTGGTCACATTAAATGTTCGAAATTTGTCGGCAACGAAAAGGTTTATTCATCCTGTACCTGTTCTTTCTCGGCTTCTCCCTCTCATCTCAATGAGTGTGCGGGCACCTATATTGAGCAGCTATAGAGTGAGGGAGGAGAGGCTGTCATGAAAATGTTTGAGCAACATGGTCTCATGGACATGGTCTACGTGTCTAGACCACTGGGACATAAAATAACAGTAACAACACATTTTGTTAAAGTCTACCAAGATCTTCACATACATATCATGAATGATTCCTGTCCTTCAAGTCCAATGTGAATCAAAGTAAATGCTTTACTTTAAAAATAATTTTCAGGGCACAATGATATTTTGCTGTATCAGATTAATGTTATTTCTTATAAACAGAGCTAGTCACGAATATCTTGCATTAAGAAAGACTTACTACTATGTTTACCTTACAAATGGCATTTCATGTCACGCCATCTTTCAACTTCTTTTTTCCAAAAACATTGGTTCTTAGCAGTTTAGAAAGACTTTCTTTATATTATTCCTAAGTTCCGGTCCATTTGGGGAGGACGTTTAATAAAAATATTTGAGGGGAGTGTAAAGAAGAAGGAAAAGGGAAGAAAATGATTTATGCATGATTCAAAATCTGCCATCAACAATTCTGGCTGTAGCAGTTTATTCTGGATTAAAGGCAGTCACTCAAAAGTTTTAAATTCCATTTCTTTCTCCATATTTAGTGAAATGTATCTTTACCGCGATCACAAAATGGTTTAATCTGAGAATTAACTCTTTGATAGCAGTGCACCAGGTTTGTCCTTCTCATTAGAATAATTTTTAATATAAGTCATAATCTTTATTTTCGTATCATCCTTTTTTTATCTTTTCTCTGTAATTGAATATTCTTCTTCTTCGTTGGCGCAACAAACCAATGATGGGCCAAAGCCGTCTGCTTCCTGGCACATTAAAATCGAATATCACTATAGTTAATTTTAATAATTCACTTTATAATTACAGGCTTCAAAGTGTCTTATTTACAGCAGCTTTATCTACTATGTTTTAAGACTCTAGATGAATATTCTTTTTTTTTTTTTTTTTGGCGTAACCCCAAGGTGGGCCAAGGCAGTCTGAATCCTGGCAGATTAAAATCGAATATTACTATGATTAATTTTAATAAATATTTTTATAATTACAAGTTTCAAGATGCCATATTTGCAGCAGCCTTATCTACCATGTTTTAAAACTCTATGAATATATAGATGTATCTTATTCTTATTCTTCATTGACTCAACAGCCCCATGGTGGGTCAAAGTCATCTGCCTACTGGCAGATTTCGAGACAGTAGATGCTTTCTTGGGTAACTTTGTCAACTTTACTTCCAAAGCTCAACAGTCATATTAGACTTGAGTTCGGTGCCACAGGTTTCGGGTTCGAGTCCCGACGTTGCCATGGATGTTTGTAGTGGTTCGGAATCTACTGCAAGCCGTAGGTCCCAGTTTCATATGACAGCAGAGCATCACAGAGTCCAATCAGACTTTTCACCCACATCATTCCCAAACTGTAAAGAGGCAATTCAGCTGTCACAGTGATGTGGTTTGTTATAGTAGTAGTCATATTACACTAGGCCCTACGATTTAAAGTGAATTCATATAGATGTATCTAGGAATTTAAATCTTTTTTTTAAAGAGACTTATGGGATTGTTTGGAAAGAACTTTAAAATTTGGTGGTCATAAATGTACATCTACATGAATTCACTTTAAACCTTAGGTCCCAGTCTAATATTACTACTACTACTACTACACCACACCACATCACTGGGACTAGAACTGAGTTGCCCCTTTGCAGTTTGGGAATGATGTAGGTGAAAAGTCTGATTGGCTCTGTGAAACTCAGGTTAAAATTTATTATAACAGAATCATATAATAATACTAACAAACTAGCAAAAGAAGACTACTTTCAGTTACAGTAAAGACTCGTTCACAATAAGGCGTGAGGCGGGAAGCGTCGACCAATCACTAGCCTCACATTTTTCGCCTAAAACCGGTTGAAATCCACCGCTTCGAGTTGACCAACTTTCAACTCTCAAATGCTTGCCGCGTCAAATGACTTGGTTGAACCAATAGTAGATCCGCCATTTAGTAGAAATAACTGGAACTTCACTAGGCGTAAAGCGATTTCTAACGTTTCGGTGTGAACGGGTCGAAAAATTTTCTTGCCTGCCGCGTGACGCGTCGCCGCCTCACGCCTCGGTGGGAACGAGCCTTAGCAGTTACAGTGGGGTGATATTTACTTCATAAAAATGTACCAACCGTGTGTTTTATCCGCTATCTCGTGCATGATCTTCTCCCCCAGCGGCTCCTCTGTAACCATCGCCTCGACGGTAGCGTTGCTCTCGAGAACGGCGGTCACGGCGGAAGGGACTTGGACTGGGGGAGGTTCAGCTTTTGGGGGTTCCGGACCCCCGGCCTCGCGCATTATGTGGGCTCCCGTCTCTTCTGCAGCGGTTTCGGAATTCTTTCGAAGCCGCTGCAGGTAACTTTCGATCCGACCCATCCTGCACTGGACTCTGCAAACTGCAAAAAGAAAGTAATTTAAAAAAAAAAAAAAAAAAAAAAGAAAACAACAACATCAGTATTGCATTCATTTACTATAATAAACAAACAATTTATGTTTAATCTTTGTTAATTAATATTAAAATATCATCTTGAGATATAGTTTATTTTTCATGCAGGATATGATGGACGTTATTCTTCAATGATGAAGTAAATTTTGTAACAGATCCAACCTTATTCCCAGTTCACAACATCCACTTGGCCTTTCAAAAGGACTTTTTCTGATTGTAGGACTATGGTCTATTGAGCCTTACAGTTTCTAATCTTATAGAAAAAAAAATCTAGTAAACACAAAATTAAAAACAAACATTCAGTTTTGCAATGTTATTTTTAAAATGGAAATCCATTGGATACTAGAATTAGCCAGTTGCTGGCCTTATTGGGCAAGAACATTCTATGACGTGAAATTTTAGAATATGGTGAAAAACCTCTTTAACAGTTAACATCAAATCTGTCGGTTTTGAAAAGAATGACTTCATCACACCCTACAAGAGCCAGAATCGAACATGCTAGCTAGCACTCTTGTCACATATCTAACAATCTCAAGCATGAGTATGACTTGAGATATATTGACCAAAATATTGGTCAATTTTATTAACAGTCCAGGCTATGTACATTTCTAATGTTACTTAAATGTTAATAATAATATATATTATTAAACAATGCATCCTACAATCACATCACTGCCTGGATCATCCGACTCAACGTTTTGCAACGGAGGTGCCGGAGCTGTTTTGTTGCTCCAAAACGGGGAAATAATTGAAATTACTACTGGTGCTGGAAAAATTGCATCAAACTTCACAAGAGAACTTCTGGCCATTCAAAAGCCACTTGAGGCCTATCTGAGTCTACCTCCATCACAACAAATGAATGGAATTACTATCTTCACTGACTCAAGGTCTGCCTTGTAAGCTCTTAATAAAGGTTTCTCAAGTATGATCTTGAACATTATATCTCTTTTAGAACAAACCATTGATTGCACAGAATGTTTATCCTACAATGGATCCTTGCTCATGAGAATTTGGAATTGAATGAAATTGCAGATTCTTTGGTGAAGAATGCCAGAATTCTGGATCAGCCTGCCATTCCTACATCCTTTGCAGATGCAAATGCTTTGGCAAAATCTAAACTTATGATTTCTACTAAGATCAAAACTAGATACCAAATTACAGAACTAAATGTAGACAGAAAAACAGATACTATTCTCACAAGACTAAGGATGGGGCATCACAAAAATATGAAAATGTCTGCTGATGGCGTTAAAAAAATACCGAAAATGTGGCAACTGCCTTGATGTCGAGCTTACTCCTCTTCGTGTCTTTGATTGTCCAGCTGTTGCAACCACCATGCTTTGTCTTGACTATCCCTCAGAAGATTTAAACTCCGAGCTGACAATTAACCAATAGTCGGGACTGCCACGATATTTGATTCCTTTGTACTCTTCAGGGGATACAACAACAACAATACAATACCATATTCATCTTAACACGAAACGTATTAACATTAATGTGAAAATTTGCATTATTAGTTTGCTAAAATTTTACATTTACTATCGTAAAAAATTATGTAACAGTTTAATAATCCATGTAAACTTAATTTACTAGCACGTTATTGTTAAAAGTGTATATAGTACAATATTATAATTTATATGTACACAATATTACAATTGATATGAACTATATTATTATAACTAGTTATATGTACAATATTATAATTTAAAAAAAAAATTTATAAAATTAAATCTCTGTGATATGCAAACATCAATTTATTTAATCAATTTAATTAATCAATCACTTAAATAATATTAATTAATTAATTTAATAAATTTTTATTTAAAAACAATTTTATTGATTTAAAGCAGTTCAATATTACTGATTTCGTTTTGTTGTAATTGTTAAAAGTTTTATATGTTGATTAATAGTTAAATTATTGTAATTCTAACATTATATTCCTATATTATAAAACTATTACAAATGGTATCTTATGGAGTGAATTACGTGCGTTATTTCATGCATAACTAGCATTAATAAAACTAATAAAAAATATGAAATATTTTTATATTGGTATTTAAATACTTCTGATATGTTATTATGCTTACAGGCAAAATAATATTTATTATATTTAAAAATAAAGTAGAAAAAGAAAGTTCAAAATAAAGTTAAAAAAGAATAAAATAATTTTTCATTAAAATACTTCATGCATAAATTCAGTAATTTCAAATGATACGCGTAAATGTGAAAAGGAATATTGTCTTTTAAAGTTTAAAAAAAAAAAAAAATCATTTTTTCATTCTAGTGAATCTACAAATCATAATGCATAAATAATTTTTTAATTAAATTATACAATGAAAAATGAAGTTTTTTAAAAAATAAATTATCATAAATTTTGGACAACAAATTTGTATTTAAAAATTTAAATGTATAAATCATTCAAAATGAAAAGTAATACATTTAAAACTATAATTCAATATAAAACACCAAATTTATATTATGAAAATATGAATAAAGTATTTTATGCATATTTTAAAAAGTATTAAATGTATACTTTTTAAAGTTTTTAATGTAAGATTTTTGAAAAAAAAAAAAAAATCGTGTAATAAATTTATATAAATATAATAAAAGCAATATTGAAAAAGTATGGAAAAAAGTGGGCTATTTATTGAATTTATTGATTATTTATTGTTTATTTATTATATATCATTTATTGATTATTTATTATATATTATTTATTTATTATTTATTATATATTATTTATTGATTATTTATTATATATTATTTATTGATTATTTATTATTCATTTTATTAGAAAGTGACTCATCAAATTTATATCTACTTATTTCTCCTATTGTTATGGTCTTCTACTGGAAAGATAAAAATAACTACTGATTAATTATAAAGTTATCTTTTGTTGTATGAGAAGGAACAGTTGCATCAATATTCTTTTTCTAATGCTATTCTTTTTCTCACTAAATATTCTTTTTCAAAATTTTGTTAGCTCTTTAAAATTAAATTTAAAAAAAAGATTAAAAGTTCTTTTCTATTTTCGATGCAAATTTAATTTTTAACATCTCATAGTATTCTTTTTTTTTTAAATTTTGATGATATTAAGTATAAGTTTGATATTAATAACAATTCATTAACCTTTCATGTTTTCCATTATAAAATTTAACTTCATTTTTTTTTTTTTTAATGTGTTAGATGTTAAAATTTTTAAGAATTGTTTAGCAAATTTTTTTAAACAATAAATTTTTTAAAAAAATAGGATTTAGGAAATTCTTATTAATTTACTATTTTTATAAATTTTTTAATTTAATTAATTCTTTTAAAAAAATTTCTGACTTTTAAAAATTATAAAATTATTAAACAATTACGATGTCATTTAAAACAAAAGGTAAATTTAAAAAAATAAAAATATAAAACCCTCTAATATTTAGTTTATTTTGTAATCTCTTTTATTCAACAATTGTTATCAATTTTCAATAATATATATGACATTCAATGGTACAAAATTAATTCGTTAAAACGCTGGACGGATCTGGGTTTCATGTAAAGCACTATCAGGTCACCGACTGGTGATGGGGAATGACAATGCCATCAAGGAGAATTTTTAGGGGTAACTGCACAGAAATGACTCGTAATATAGGAGAAAGCCCAGAAAACTCCCACCAGGCAACTTAACAATCGATCTAGACGTTTTTACACACATTGTCACAATATCGAATCTCCAGCTTTCTTAAAGCAGTGATTTACAGCAATGTCGCCTGCGAATCGACTTCAGCCATCCTGTACGCAAGTTGTGCACATTGCCACTGAGCCACAAGTAAGACTGTATAAAAATATCGTAATCGACGGTCAGGCCATCCTGCTGAGACTTTTCATGTTGCTTTTCGATTAGTCATTATGTTTGCAATCAATTAAATTGCTGTGTTGCCCTTATCAACCATCAGTGTGTTAATTTATGAAAACGATCATAACCGAAAAACATGGTTAAAAAACATTAAAATACACTATTAATTTATTTGAATTAATATGAAAAACTCCAATTAATAATCCAATAATCCTGGTCTTGACTGAACAGAAACTTTCAATTTTAATGAAAGTTTTCATCTATTTTATAAATTTTTAAACCCAAACTGTTCGCTTCTAAAGTACTACAATTATGATACTAGCATAATTTGAGACTAATTAATTTAAGGAAAACAATGCAATAAGATTTTGATTTCTTCAATGGCCTTACATATATGTGAACTGTTAGGTTTTTTTTTTTATCATTTATTAATAAACGTTATTTCAATTGAATAAGAAATTAAAGTTTGTTGAATAACTATACGCTACAAATATTATCTCAATAATCAAACTCTTCAGTTGCCAACATTGATAATAATCATGTCAAATAAAAGAATTACAGTGTTACATTTGAACATTACTCTCTCCCCTACCCCCACATCAAAAAATTATTCTATATACTCAAAAAAAAAAATTTCAAAACGTTTTACTAAAAATTGCGTAGGGTTAAAATACTACATTTATGAAAATAAATTATAAAGGTTAAAAGGCTACATTCATGAATAATATGCAATGGATATGTAAATTTTTTCATTCATAATTTTTAATTTGCTTACTTTTTAGCCATTCTAAGGTATCTTTTTTGAAAATTATTTTTTACAATTTGAATTGATGAAAATTTTAGTAAAGCAAAAAAAATTAAAACTTTTATTTCTTTACTTTCAATTATTCGTACCCTCTAATTTAAAAAAAATAGATATTGTATATTGCTTTTATTATAGGATGATGATGGTACTCAACATAATTTGAAATCGAAAACTTTTTACTTGCAAAATGCTACAATTACCCAGACATCATTTAAGATGCAAAATATAATATAATGTAGTCAGGCTCTTAAAATTCACTAAAAGATAAGTTCACCAACAACAGCTTCATCTAAATTCTTCTTCGTAATGGGATTTCCCCTCACACCCATTGCCGTGTTGGAAAGCCCTCAACCAGTTACTTTGGCTGGCGGCCAAAGTCTCAGCCAATCGAAAAAGCCATTCTAAGGTCAAGAGCAGGGATAGTACTATCATTCCTTTTTTACACGACACAAGTTTAATCGATGAAATCTTTTTTTTTATTTTAGAATTTTTTTATGCATTGATAATGACCAGACACTTGTTAATATGTTCTTAAAACCATTAATTACAGAACATTTTTATCATCGTTTTCGCATTAATAAAAAAATCTTTTTCTTTTATAAGAAAATTATCGTCTGCTCGTAGTACGAGAAAGAAAATCTTTTATTCGAATTCATTCGAAAAAAGATGAGCATGCGCGCTAGGGAGAAAAAGCTAACGGACGTACGGTATGCAAAAACTCTCTATTATGATAAGATTATCTTTATTCTTCTATTCCCAGAAACTTTTAAATAAATTTGATATTTTATTTATATCATTACTATTTTTATTGGATGTTTAAAAATAGAATAAGGTAAATACTCATTTTAAATTTATTAGGTTATACGTTAATTTATTAATTTTGTAAATATTTGTATTAATAGAATTATAAATTTATAAATATTAAAATTTAAGTAGATGAAATAAAATTAGTGTAGAATTAATTTTTATAAAACATATTTTAAGAGTCAGTCAAAATATTTCTCCTTCTTAAATATAAAAGATGTCTTTAAATACTAATAAATTTTTATATTTATATAATACAACTAAATCATAAATAATATAAGCAATTTCTTTTAAAATGTTAATCATTGAAAAATGATTTTAAATTTTATTTTTATGTTCATAGAAAGAGAACTTTTAAAGAAAATTTGGAAGTTTGTTGTAGTAAATTATAAATAAATTAAAATTCTAAATTGATATATTAGAAAAATATCTTTTAGAAAATGAACTATTAAAAAATATATTTAATTTAATTATATTTTATGGAAAAAAATTGTGGTTCATCAATTAGTTTTGATTAGTGATTTTCTAAAACATAATATAAAAAATGAAAATTTCGTTTTATTTCTATCATATTACAAAGAAATTCATTATACCAAAATAATTTTAAACTTTCAAATAAATTTATAAAATATTATGGACAATTATTTAAAATTAGTATCAATTGCTCAGATTATTTAAAAAACATTAATTTTCAAAACTTCCTTTCCTATTAAATTTGCTTATGTCTATATACGTAATTAAGTATTATAACATATGTCATTCTGATTTTAAGAACTATTTCAATCGTAATTGAGAATTAAATATCTATATTACAAATTTTACTATATCCTATTATATTTCAAAAAATGATCTTTTATATACTTTTTATTAATGCAGGAATTACTACAAAAAAAAAAAAAAAGGAAATTTCTTTCAAATAATTTTAATTACTTTAAATTATTTAAAATTGTTGAATTCCTCGATTTATAGTCACAGAATAATAACAATTGTCTTAATACTCTCTCTCTCTCTCTTTTGCTTCTTGAAAGAATATATTAAAATAAAAATTAATAACAATAATAAATTAATTAGATCTGGAATTTTTTTCATTTTTTCTCTGACTTAACGTACCTCAATATTAAAAAAGTATTTCAAATGTAAATGACAAATATCTGTCATTTTTCCTACCATATTGAACAACCGAAAGCATCGATCTCAAATATAAACTGTACATATAACTTACAAGTGTTCTAACAAAGAAATTCTACAAAAACTTTTACCAACCTATTGTTCCCGAGCCTTTTCAGATGCTTCTAGATTGAGAAAGAGCCATGGATACAATAAAGACACCACTAAATCTTGAAGAAAGAAGTTAAACAACAAGAACTCTCATCTAGCTCTTAGTGCTGCGATGTCGTCTCTTGAAATCACACCACCTACGCTTAAGATGCTGGCTATATTTAGCAAAATATCGATCCATGCTCCTACGTCAAGAAATCAGGAGGAATGGGCTAACTCCGACAGTTAACTTTTATCCCAGAAGGCCATTAAGTAATGGGTAGCAGAAGAATTACTCCTGAATATCGAACTATTTCATTCCATTTTATAAAATTCCTCAGTTTCGAAGTTTCTTATAAAAATTAAATTACTGAAATAATATAAATATGAATTTTCTTGAAACCTTTATGGATGATTCAACTTTTAAGGTATTGTGAAAAAAATCAGCAATTTGTACAGCTTTTTTTTTAATAGCTTCTTCATTCCTATTTTAACTGAAGCATATATGTACAACATTTTAAATTTTTTTTCCACGTCATACCACTATTATTTTTTAATTTTGAAAAACGCTAGTTTAATCAAAGATTGACTCAAATAATATTTAAATAATAATAATTAAAAGATTATTAATAAATAATAATTAAATAATAGTAAGAACATTTTGACTCAAATATTTTTTTTATGTGAGAATCTATGAAAACCTTGTCATAATCAATAATTTTATTAAGAAGGTCTTACCTTCTGAATTTGGCACTGTTGTGTTTGAATTTCTATTCTAACTGAAAGACATTCTCAACTAAATTGTTTACTCAGCTTACTTAGATTAATTTTTATGGTCTATAAAAAGATGATTGACACTTCATCGTTTTTCTAAATTTAGTAACAAACAAATATTCGAGTGACTTTAATGGAAACTCTTCTGTAATCTCTGACATTTTTAAATAGTACTAGAAAATAATTTATGTTGCAGATTGAAGCATTCATTCAAAACATAAGATTCAGAATTCTTGAAGAGCAGTTTTATATGCTTTAACTTACTTATTATGAATTGTTTCACAAAATTAACAGATATATAATAAATTTATTAAAAATTTGAAGTTAGTTTGAAAACAGATAACTTTGAATTTATTTTTTAAAAAATGCATCCCTAATTTTTATTATCTATATTTTATTTAAAATATTATATAAACATTTTATTAAATTATTATATTAACATTTTATTTGAAATATTATATTTTAAGAATTATTAAAAATTTAACTCTTTAGCACTGTCTTGGCTGGCAGCAAGGTTTTTTTTTTTTTTATAAAACTTCTGCTTTTAATTATTCTGTAATTTTTAATAATACAAATGGTACTTACGTATTAACGGTACCTTGGCGACAGTTGCGCCAATAAAGAGCACACGCGCCAACCGCAGCTACAGATTTGGCGCCAATCTACACTTAAATTGTTTGTTCCAAATAATAAAATATATATGAAACACTTCATTTAAAATCAAAACGCTTTCAAAATATTTTTATTCCAAATAATAAAGATTGGCGACACTTAAAAACCGCCAAGTCTGTCGCCAAGGTATCGTTAATACGTAAGTACCATACAAATTAATTTATATATTGATTTATTTAATAAAAATTACAAATTATTATTGCCATCTTATGAAAGAATTTTTTTTCGTTAAAGCGATATATTTTCAAATACTTTTTTTATAAGAGATATTCTAAAGTTTGATAAAAAATTTTAATGTAATTTATATAAAAATATCTGTGGATATTTGCGCAGTATTAATATAAAAATATTATCTGTTTAATGCGGTTTTTTTTTTACACCTTCTTCCTTCTCTTAATTTAAAGTTTATAAACCATTAATCTAATGAATAATTTAATGCACGCATTATTAAGCAAGTTGCTTAACATATTATTTCTTAACGTATTTAACAACAGTATTATTAAATTTAACATGAATTTCGTTCTCATTTCATCACATTTTTATTTTTAATCCGGCAAAAATCAGCAATGCTAAAGAATCTTTATTTTGAAACACATACATTATTAATTTTCTTTTAGAGTTGCAAGCAATATAGAAATTAATAATTATTATCTTTAACTAAATATATTATAAAAGATTACGTATTATAAAGGATTCTTTTAACTTCTTGGATGTTGTCCCATTCTTAACGTGCAAAAGACCTAAAGTTCGACACCTCTGGTTGCATGCGCTGCTGTCACTGCTTCGAAAACTGAGCAGACTCAGTTGTGATTGCTACAAGATATATTTTCATCAATAATAGGTTGGGAGCTTCTAAGTTTTCTGCAATGCGACACACAAATGAGAAATAGTTACCCTATAAATCTTTTCGAAAGTCCACTATTTCTCCTTTTCCTAGTGTAAGTGTAAACCTTTCTTATAAGAGAAAATCAAAGTTTTCAGTATTGATTAAATACGCCATATAGTATTTCATCTTAGAAAGTGTCTGAAAACTTAAAAATTAGAGTTACACAAACTGTGGTTCATCAGTGCGTTTCTAGAAACCTGCTGCTTTATCGTCTACCATTTTTATTTTATTAGTCGTTTAGTTTGTCTCTCTACAATCATTTTTTGCACACTTTAGGCTAATTAGACCGGGAACTACAGTTTAAAGGGGATTCCGAACCACTAACGAAGATCCAAGCCACTACCAGGATTCGAAACTGAAGCCTGAGTTACCAAAGGCCAGAGAGCTAGCCAATTGGCCATGAGGCCGTTTAAAATAGGTCCTTTTTGTCTTAAAAAGTCTTAGACATAACATTTTTATTTTAAAAAAGTCTTACAATAGGTCATTTTATTGTAAGAAGTCGTACAAAGGGTCAGTTTTTGTGCAAAATACTTTTAGAATTCGGTAAAAGCATGAAATAGTATTATGTTCCAGTTCCATAAAAAAGTAAACTTCATTTAAATAATAACAAAACATTTCATTTCATTTTTTTTTTCAATTTTTAGCAAATCTGGCGATAAAGAAGTTTCATTAACTGAGCTTTAGCACAATTCAGAATCTCAATACGTATATTTTTTTTTCTTACCCTTATAACAAGAGTCTGAATTCCATTGTTGTCAAAGTGTCAGCTGTCGGCAGAAATTGGTTTGCAAGAATTCATTACATATAAAATCGAATAGTTAAAAGCAATGTTCCGTTTTGAAACTGCATTTGTAAAATAAATGTGATTCGTTGACAGAAAATGTAGTAATCAAATGTAGTAATGTAGTATTTTATCAGTAGATATTTCTGAACAAATATTTTTAATCCTAAATATTAATAAATCGAAAACAGAAATCACTTTTTTGATAATTTTCTTTTTTCACTGGTAGCTAAAATTCGTTGAAAAATATCGCACCTTGCAGTGTGTACATTTTACATGACGTATGACTGCGTTTTTCAATTTACTTTATAAAGATTGCCTAGAGGTTCGTGTAACACCCGCTGCATCAGTGTTTTCTCTTTCTGGCGCTAATACATTATTATTAAATAATATATTAGCGTGCTGTAACAAGTATGGGTGCGTTTGGATTGATAAGGCATTAGCATGATAGTAGTAAATTGTCACTGAACCAAATCAAGGACAAATAAATTTTATATGAGGTAGTTTCATACTTCATACAAATTAATTCTACTTTTGCTTGCATTTGTATCCGAAATATACAAGCCCTCTCTAAATGAATTTTTATTGATAAAGTATACTTTAAACTTTAAAAGACAATGTAGATTGTTTTTTAACTTTATTTAATTATGATCTTCATTCAGTATCAGGATATTTGTTTGATATTTTTAATCTATTCTAGAAAAGTCAAAATAAATGTAATTAGATGGTCATTTTTTCTACTTCTAAAATTTGAAATACATTTTAGAATCGAACATTATTCTAAGAGGATGCTGTTATAAGAGAATAACTAATCTATATTTAAAAGTACGTAATATCTCTTTCGCATAGTAATTTCTAAGGATACAATGTGACTCGATGGTCTTGATAGTTAAGTATAAATATTTCGAAGTTTGATATAAAAAGTAAATAATTATAATCATTTACTGAAATTTGTTCTGATGAAACTGAAAGTTTTAAAATTTTAAAATTCATTATTGAGCATAATTTTATTATTTTAAATTACTAATCGTAATTCTCTCTTTTTATATTCTTTACAGAACATGTGCTCTTTCAAATTTAAATCTTTTAAAAATTTTAAATTTATTGTAATATATAATAATTACGTTTTTAATAATAAAATTATGATACGGTGATATTGGGTAATAAAATTATGATACGGTGGTAAGGTACTCCAACAAAACACCACCCTTTACTTTTACTTTAAATACCAAAATAAAATTTCAGAAAACAGACAAGAAAATATCATAATTATTGTAAATTTATTTTTTTCTAAAGGAAATCTATAATTTTATTTAGTTTCTAACTACAAAAAAATTATTATTTAAAAGAATATTAACAAAATAAAATTTTATAATACCAAATAACTTATCAGCAATCTTTTATTATTATTCTTATTACTACAGAAATTATAGAAATCTTTTATTTTTAAATGTATTTGAAAATTAAATTTCAAATTATAAAATTTTTTTTTAGATATATCAATGGATTTTTAAAAAGCATGATATTACACGGAATAATAACAATGGTATATAATATAAAATAGTAATTATATAACGAACAATAATATAGAAATAACTTTAATCAAATCCAGAAATATATTTCGAATTGTATAAAGTTGATGAATAACGTAAAGTTTAAGAATACATTTTCAAACTAAAAGAAACTTACTAAACAAATAAAGATACATTAAAATTATAAAATTCTATAATTTTAATTGAAAGTAAATTGATTTAAAATTTAATAAATATCTTAAAAAGAAGAAAAAAAAATGTCCGTCCAGATGTTTCTACAATAAAAATAATCTGTGATATATAAAAAATACATAATCCTTAATTTCATATAATATCTAATGTAATTCGATTTATAACTTAACACTTAAATAATCTCAACACTCAGAAAAAGTTTAAAGAAGAAAAATAGCTCTCTAATAGCTAACAGGTTGTTAGTCTTAAACATACTTCATAAAAACTATCAAAAATATGTTTATGGAAAGGAGTATTTCTAAACTATTATTTTACATTGATCCAAAACAAAAAAAATTATTGTCTATTAGTAACATCGTACAATGTTCTCTCAAATTTATAAACAGTATTAGTTTCTAAAATTCAATGAACATTCTTTTAATTGCGCAATTAGACAACCAAACTTGATGCCGCTCTCAATAACTTAAATATGCTGCAAAACAAACCTTCATTCATTGATATAATAAACTATTTAATATAAATAGGAACAAAAAAGTTCTAAAATTGTGGAAACTATCGAACGGAGCATACGTTATGGAATGGTGCCATGATTCTCACCTTAGGATTCGGAGACTTGGGGAAGTTGTGTTTGGTTGTTGTTGTGTTTTTCAGATGATTACCGACTGTCGCCGGATTTCGAAGAGGTTTCTTCCGCCAGCAGAGAAACTGCGTAGGAATTTCTGAAGCTTATGCATTCCCTAAAAGATTCTCAAAATGGCGGAGCCCATCACAGAGAACTGCAGAGCTCCACAAGACCGCCATTATACTGCAGATACTTCGCAAGAGTGCGCGGGCAGATCTTCTCAACGAACAGCGTCACGTGATTGGAATAGGGAATCGATAACTTCGGATGGGGGTGGAATAGGGGGAACCAACCTTCATCGAATTTTTATTTCCATTTCCATCGCATTCTTTCATATTTTTTTTCAACCCTTAACTTAGTCTATTATTTTTTTCTGATCGTTTACTTTTAGGCTAATTCTCCAGAACATTCTAGCTGGTGGAATGGTCAAGAATTCCAAAGAAAAAGGCTTAAAGATTGTTCTTTTAGAATGTTGGAAAAGTTCGAATTTGTTGGATGTTTGTTCTTGTTTCTCTGGTGTAGTTTGTCATTTTTTTTTCGGAATGGATTGGAAAGGATTAATACAATGGGTGAAAGCCGAAAAATCGAACTCGTAATGTTCTCTTTGCATGTTATTTGGGTAATGAATTTTCACTTAGTCGATAAAGTGCTTCATTAAATTAGAAGGGATTGATTGAAAGGGTTGGGCAAGTTTGGGAGAAGAATTTTCAGGTGTTTGTATCTTACATCCTATTGACAAGTTAATTATATATAATACATTGTTGTATTAAATTAATAGTGGGTATTTTATATTGCAAAAACAATTGTTCTTTCAAAACAGTTATAGACAGAAAAGGAGCAAATCTTTTTACGTATTGTATAATCTTGAATTTGATGTATTATACTGCAAGATTATACAAAATAAATACATAAAAATAAATAATAAATAAAATAATTACAGAAATTACTAAAAAAAAAAAAAAAAAAAAAATACATAAAATTCGAGAAGATTTTATAAAAAAAAAAAAAAATTTAATCATATTGTATGAAATAAATCAATTTGGTATTTACAATTCTATGAATTTAACTATTGATGATTTTTTCCTTAAATATTATTTATATATTTAAATTATTGTTTTATATATTAAAGCACAATTAAGGAAATCTTTAAAATAAAAAGGGATTTAATTGCTAATATACTAGTATTCCATTATATGAATTTATATGATATTAAAATTAGAACAAGAATTTGAACCAATTTATAAAATAAATGTAAGTTAATAACTTTTCACATATTATTTAGACACGTTAATCATATATTATAGATGAAAGGAATCGCAATATTTTAAAATTTAAGATAAATTGACTATTCAAAATTGTTGGAAAAGAAGTTTGAAAAAAGTTTTGAAGTAAATTTTTAAGTATTGATATACTAATCCCCAATGCAATACTAAACTAATGAAACACAATTAAACTAAGTCACTTTCTTTTTAAAAGGTCATAAGAACTTTAAGACCAAGACTTTTACCTAAATTCATTTTAAAAATGGGAATATAGTAACTCAAAATTTGATTTACATATTCAAATATTTATAAAATAAATATCAACGTTGGAGACAGTGAAAATGGGAGTGAAGTTCAATCAAATTCATCGTGGTATAATTTGTTGAGCAGAGAAAACAAAATTATATATGCCAAGTTATAAAAGCAATAATTTATTTATTAAAGGAACTGCAATTAATGTTTAAGAATAACACTAATAGTTAAAGTTTATCATGAAAATTTAAAGTAATCGTTAAATTTCTCTATTTCTCATTAAGTTTCTCATAAGAACTGAATTATGTATTATTTATTACGCTGTACAAAATGTATGAAATTTTTGGGGGCAGTAGAAGCCAACAAGCCTGCTTGTCACGTTTTGCCAGTGGACACTCAGGAAATGATGATAGTTGAGGAGGTCTAGTTCATAGATGAGACTCCTCATCTATGAGCTACGACAGAAGATTTTTGGACTTGCTCAAGCATCGCCTGTTCATATTTTAAACTGTCTTGAATTTACATTGAATGATGTTTTTTCTGAACCTCTTCTATTCTTGGATTTTTTAAAAAAGTTTATGGATTTGGTCTAATAGCTAGACCCTATCGGGGATCAGAAACAACAGCAAGCTAGCTAACAAATCAAGCTAGTAAATAATTTATTAAAATTATAAGGAAAATAAATTATAAAGATGTTTTTTAAAAATATAATTTATGCACTTATAAGCATTAGAAAGCATTATTTAAGAAGTTTAAATAAACATAATCGTTTTTTTTTTCTATAATGGTAGTTTTTTCCCATATAAAGAAAATGGTATGTTATATACACATATAATTTATGAAAATTTATGAAAATGATGATTTATATTTATATATAATATATAATTTATTAAACATAAATTAAGTCAATAGTTGCATCCATTAAAAATATTGCACACAAAATTTTAGAAATATTATTAGAAAAGAAATTTTTTATATTCATTTTTAGTTCATAGACTGCTTTTAATAAGGAACAATGCTTAAATATAAAAATTAATGAAACTTTTGTGATTAATTAAAAAAATAATAGAAAAAAATATTACAAAATTTTGAATTACTAAAGGCTACCTGCCCTATTTCTTTTAATCAAAGTCTGTAGTTTTCATTAAAACCAATTCTTCAGACAAAGATGCTAATACTAATGATTTGCTGGTGAATAGGTTGGGGTTCAAAAATAGTTTTCCCTTCCTTTATACAGATAACCTTTAGGAACCTAGCAAACTCGGATCAGAAATGAAAAAACTGTCTATCAATCACAGATACATAAATCTTGCAATTAAATACTTCAGTTTTAAATTATACTTCCTGGCTGTAAGGAAGTAGTAAGTATCAAGTTTTATCTCTCTCTCTCTCTTTAGTTTTGACTATATCTGAAAGTATTTTAAATATTTTAGTCCATTGAAAACCTTGACTCGTCAAGATTTTCAAAGACTAAAATCATGACTCATTGAAATCTTGTTTTCTTTGACTACTTTAAATATAAAATTTCTTTTTAAATATCCATGGTTATTCTAGCTTATATGACAGTTAAAAAGAATATTTTCCTTGAAGAAAGCTCTGGTCTTTGGTACCATAGGCTTCAGATTCAAATCCTGGCGATGACATGGAGGTTTGTTAGTGGTTCGGAATTCACGTTAAACTGTAGAGTTCAAGTCTAGTTAACCCAAAGTGTGCACAAATGACCGTAGAGCGAAAAACTAAATCAAACCAAACCTTGAAGAAAGTGTCTCTGAAAGTTGATGTTGAAGAAAAATGGCTGCATTAAAGACATATATCAAATAAATTCCCTTTCAAGATTAATTAAGGGCATGTGATGTTGCTTGCTCTGAAGCATTATTCTCGATAATTTTCAATAGCTCAAAAATCAATTCTCGTTTTGCTTCTGTCATTAAGTTATTACTCAATAAATAACTTTCATTAAAAATTTAGATTGTTCTTAAAGAAAGTTTCATCTTTGTTCCCTCGATTTCAGCCATTATTCAGCAGGGGATATTCAAGGTATCGAGGATAATATATGTCAGGCCTTGAACTTCATTAGAGTAAGAAGGAAATTTCAGCAGAAAACTGATAAAAAGTGGAAAGAAATTTTTACAATTGTAAGTTCATCTTCTTTCCATTTGTCAACATTCGGGTGTGTATTGAAGATTAATTTCATTTGTATGTTTACTGATGTAAATATTATATAATTGATAGAACTTATTATATAATATGTTGATATGATTGATAGTATTTTTTATTGTTTACATATTAGTTTTTTAATTTTTTTATTGTATCTATCTTTTAATTTTTTTTTTATTTTAAACTTCTGTTCTAATAAATTTTATTTACCTCTTGCCTCTGTGGCAACTTGAGCCACAGGTACTTGATAATCCCTGCAAGAGAGAAACCATAGCTTATATTTTCCCTAGCCGACGGGGGAATGCATCTGATTGGAATTGGAATTGCCTGAGGCAAAACCATATTTGAAATCGGTGTAAACAGATTTGGAAATTATGTAATAAATAGATTTTTGAAGATGATAGATTTTTGATTTTTATGTGTGAGTTGTGTGTGTTGTCAAATGTTGTTGTGTTAATTTATTAAAATAAAACGACGAAAAGGCAAAGTGGAGTCATATTTGAAAAGACAATACATGAACACGTACATCAGCTGTTGTCGGGTGTTGTTGTGTTAATTGTGCTAATTGATTTAAAATAAAATAATGAAAAGGAAAATTGGAGTCATATTTGAAAGGACAATATATGAACACGGACCTTAGCATTGATAGTCCATCACAACCTCTGTAAGGTCTACTGCTATAATTTTTTGGCGCAAAAACAGATGATTTAGGTTTTATTTTTAAAAAAACATATGAATGGTATAAGATCATTTTTTATAATTAAAAACTGTTTTACAATATGAAATAACATTTAAATTATTCTGGATAGAACTGAGGCGAAGGTGAAAAAGTCTTACAGGAAAGATTTTACTTTTGTTACAGAGAAATGATGGAGATTTTATTTTCAAATTTTTAAAAATTTATTTCAAAAATACAATAAATAGCGTCTTCCAGTCAATTTTAGTGATATATTCACTTTCTATAAGCTTTTCAACAGTAAGATTCCAATGTGGCCTGACGCTATCATCCACTAAAAGCACACGTCATTGTCCGCGTGAGTAAAGACCATTTGCTGGCCATAGCGATCTCCAGTAACAGTCCACCTATTTATCCTATGTCTCCCCAGAAGAGCACGCCAGGACCATCATCTTTATATCTTTCCTTGATGGTGTAATAAAATCATTTCCATACTTTACTCCATGCCAAGGTACTGAGATTTACTTGTGGCATCGAAAAGACTGCCCTCTGTAATGAAGACGTCACTACATTAATATGTTCCGTATATCAGTGTAAGCAGTGCCACTGATGGCCAGCTATCAATAAGATACAGAATTCAAGACAGCAGGCGAATAGGCCATCTTTATGAAGGCGCCTGTCCTAAATAAAACTGGTAACTTGTCGTTCAATTGTTTACAAATATCGATATCTTTTCAGCTGCATGGCTGTATATAGGTTGTCAATTAGCATTATTTTTCTTGGCCGATCACTATACATTCTTACAGTGAAATTCTTGAAGTGAAGCAATTCTTGAATTATGCCTGTCGCGCTGTATTCTTTCTATCCTTCTATCACATGTAAAGTCATCCATATGGTTTCTTTTTCAGCAGTATAGCACATTTGAACTCACTTGAACTTGTTGAGAACGTCTTTAATAGCGTCTTTCCTTATTTTTATTGAAGTCTAGTACTGCACGCTAACTGATTCCGTTTTAGTATGCAGTTTGTTCCAGATATCTGCATTCAAATCACTTTTCTACTGAATTAGATATTAGAAGCAATTCTGTTTCTACAATATTGTGGCTGTCGGATTTACAAATATAACGGTACTTAGGTTTTTCATTCCTATGGACCTGTATAACAAATGAAGATATATAAGACACAGAAATTTATGTGTAGCTCATGTAGCTAACACCTATCATGAGTTTACTATCAAGTCGCGTGCATCACAATCTGAATTACTTACCACGTCGGATTTACAAATATAACGGTACTTAAGTTTTTCATTCCTATAGACCTGTGTAACATACGAAAATATATAAGCCATAGAAATTGATATGCAACTCATGTTGCTAACACTATCATGAGTTTACTATCAAGCTGCGTGCATCTGATTTTGAATTACTTACGACCTTATTAAAAAAGGGTTGTATGTTGTTAGTAAGAATCCATCATGTCTTCCCAAACAAAATAGCCAACGGGGAAGAGTTCAAGGTTCATAGATCCTCCTTTCAAGGGCGGATTGAAACTTACGTTAGAACTTGGAATTTGTACGGTTTTTCTTTTTTTTCTTTTTTTTTTTTTTTTTTTTTTTTTTTTTTTTTTTTGCTCGTTAGACATTGGAACCCATAAGGGGAGAGGGAGAATGAGAAAGGAAGTGTGGGATGTCGAGTGAAGAGTTCCGGGCAGTACAGAGGGTACAAGAGTCGAGTAGAGAATTCCACACAGGACGGAGGGTACACAGACCCTTAAAAGAACATGCTTCTAAGACGATCTTGTAAATATTTTGTTATATAATTTTATTTTGTGTGTTATGTATTGCAGCGCTGTCTTTGTAATTTTAATAAATATGGCAACTAAATAATAATAAATTATTTTAAGAAATAATTTAATTTCTATTCATGAACCGCACAGAATCAAAACCAATATTAATGTTGGTAATCTTTCTTAAATTTAAAACTGACTAGATACATTAAAACTTGCATGAAACAAGGCAAGAAAACCAGAATAAATAATAATTTTGTGATTTATTTTTATGAAATTTAACACATTGCAGGCGAAACTGTGTTGAATCTAACTGGTAGATAAAGAAATGCTTCACTGCTATTGGCATCTTTAATAAAAGAAAATATGATTGTAGTACGGATTTTAGCAAATTATTGCAATAATTTTGTAGCGCAAAGGAAGATAATTTAGATTTCTGTGGTATTATATCATACATTTATTCTAGATTCCATTAAAAAGTACTGTAAAAAATTATGCGTATTTTCCAAACTTTTTGTAAAGACGTTGTTTAAAAGCAAATTTATCTACAACTTGACATTATACATTCAGTTTTGTTGAAGAAATTAAGTAATGAAATGCATGTTATTTGACAAGTATATTATAATCCATCACTCCAATTTGACAGCAGACAAACAGTATTGTGGTTATATATAGTACAGTTATATTACATGCCATTAGGGTTTTGTATTAAGGAGAACACCCTTTCACTCAAATCTGATAGCACATATTCGGTGTCATGTATAACGAGACTCGGAAATTAGCGAAAGTCTGTGCGACCTTCACAGGTTAAATGTGAACTATACCACGAGTTATTCCATCGTGATTGGTGATAGAGCACGGGCTGAGAAATGTCTACTCTAATGAGAAGTGAGGGAAGCTGACCCCTCGGATTGACAGATTGTGTTAAAAGCAGTTTTTGTCGGTGAAGAAGCGAGAGAGCTCTGCGACGAGTCGACCAGTCACTGTTGTTTTTCTTTTTTTTTTTTCTCTGAAGTGACTGAACAGGCTGGAGTTTTCCGCCTGTTTACAAAGTAAGCCCCTTGTGTGTTCACGCAGTGTGTTAATTAAAATATGCCGACATATATAATTGCAGACTAGGCAATTATATTCGACGTAAACTCAAGAACTTTTAAAATCACCGATCTTGGAGTGAACTGTACTTGTGATTTAATCATGCACTTATGATCCAGTTTTACTTTTTTAATTTCTGTGCATAATAGCCCAGAGTGCATTATTTTGTGTGTGTATATGTATATATATATATATAGTGCTTGTAAATAAAAGTTAAAGTGTTGCCATGAACCAGAAAGTGGCCCTCATGTTACAAAGGTCAACATGTTACAATGATTTTAGAAATCACTTCAATATTTTATGATTTATTTGTTGCATATATAACTAATTTAATACAAGGCGAATAAAAAAAGTTTTGTTAACGAAGATTTCAAATTCTTTCCGTTCATTAATTTTTCATTTTCTAAAATTAAAAACTGTCTTTTCTAATGCAAATATGCTTGAGGCTTAAAAAAAGAATGAGCTAGTTGAAATATAGTTTAAAACTCCGATCCCTCAGCGATAGAGACAGAGTAAATAAAAAGGCGGCACATCAAATGTTTTTATCGATTGAAGATGCCCTCATTCCATCAAGGCCCCCGAAGCTGTCGAGATGAACTTTTCTTGCAGGCTTTTGTGCATGCCCCATTTACAATTATAAATTCATTACTTTTATTGAATAAAATAATCTGCAATGCAAATCAATTGTTTTTGTTAAAGGAAATTTATTTTTTCGAGCTTTATATATATTTCACAAAAAATAAGTTTTTAATATTTTATCTAGTAAATATATATTTATTAGCAATTGTACTTTGCCACTCATGTTCATATATATATATAATCAATAAAACAACGAAAAGAAGATGCAATAGCAATCTCTCCGAAGAATCAAGAATAGGATGTGGCTTTTTTGTAAAATTTTCATCAATTGTCTCAAATTTTAAGTTATGTATTTATCACTACATAGTTTTTCTGTTTGTAGTCATTTAAATACCTTGCGTTTCAAAACTTTTCGCATTTTACAGAGGTGTCCAAGATTGTTATATTATAAGTAATACAATGTGTCTGAATATTACTTAATGCATTATAAAATTATGCAAAAAAAATTGGAAAAAGGAATTATTAACTTGCAATAAAATTGAAGAAAATTATAAACTTTTTGCAACTACTCAAACTTTGCAATGTCGCATATTCCGAGTAATGATGAATTTCATCCCATGTATGGGTTATGTAATTCTAAATGTATATTATCGACTATCCATCTCTACTGGATACTTTCATCTGAGGCGGTCTGATGGCCAATTGGCTAGCGCTCTGGCTTTTGGTATCATAGGCTTCATGTTCGAATTCTGATGGGGCATGGGTGTTTGTTAGTGGTTCGGAACCCATGTTAAACTGTAGGTCTAATTAGCCTAAAGTGTGCACTAAATGACCGTAGAGCGACAAACCAAATTTTCATGTGGGTTTACATCTAAGTTTGTGTATTACATTGCATATATTAATTTGCAAGAAATAAAGCAACATATTACAACTGCTGTTAATATATAACACCTCAGATACTTGTCAATACATTGAAGAAAATTAAGCATCTCTTCAATGTACTACAAGGAAACTCATATTACAATTACGCAGTGTTAAATTTATTGAAAAATCTACATTTTTTCAGCATGCTTTTGTCATAAAAATAACTGTAACTCGCGAACATAAAAATAAATGTAATTTTAATTTAATACAATAACCGCTCTTTAATCCGGTATTCTATGATTCGGCATTCTGTAATCCGGCACCGATTAAGCCTTCGCTTTTATATTTTAATGATCACCAATTGATGACAAAGTGCAAGTGGCATTTTCGCCCAGTATATATCGCAACTGTCAGTTTTCGTTTCAGTACAGCTGTCCGTTTTTTCTAATGGGTTACATGTTACGTTTGGACAATTTTGCAACTGTGTATACACAAATGTTCTAGAAGAACAGCAGGTGTTCTTCAAATGCTTATAAAACTTCAGTATATTTCTGTATATAAGCCGAGAATTTTTTGAACTTTTTTTAAACCTAAAGTACAGGGTTCACCTTATACATATAGCGTTAGCCGGCAGCAAGTGATAAATCGCAAATATCGATAAATAAAGTACGTTTTTATTTGTTTAGTTTACATTTCTTAAGTTAATGAAAAAACATATAAGGAAATGAACTATTCGTTTTATAAAAAGGAGTTGTTTTACTTCCAAACTTGTTTGTAATGATACACTCATGTCCATAAATTAAGGATAATGAAGTTCAGGCAAAGAAAGAAACAGAAGCAAAACAAATTTGACTTATTTGTAAAGTTTATTTATTAAACAAAAGGTAAAGAGCAAAAAAGATGCTATATGTTTGACATAATTAATAAAAATTGCGATTTTTACTCCCTGGAGCAAATTTCAAAAAAGAACCTATTTACAAAAAACAGTATAGCATGGTTAGTATGATGGTTAATATGGAGTATGTCTCCCGGACGATGCAATACAGGCCTTACAACGCCTAGGCATGCTGAGCATCAAATTATCAATCTGATCTTGGGGAATATTACACCACTCATCAAGCAATGCCCTCCGAAGTTCCGGTTGACAGGTGGAAGGGGGTTGACGGGCTGCAATTCGTCAGCCAAGCATATCCCACACATGTTCTATTGGATTCAAGTCCGGTGAGTATGCTGGCCAATCCATACGGATGATATCCTCCAATTGAAGGCATTCGTTTCCAATGTTTGCACGGTGAGAACGGGCGTTGTCATCCATAAACAGAAATTCAGCACCCATGGCGCCCCGAAACAAACGTATATGTTGTTCCAGAATGACATCCCGATAGATGTGGCCTGTCATCGTTACACTCTGAACATGCAGGTCAGTTCTGGAACCAAGAATAATTCCTCCCCAAACGAGCCATCCTGCACCACCGTAACGGTGTCGTTCAATGGTGTTCTCTTGGTGGTAACGGGTACCTGGTGCTCTCCATATGAAAGTCCGGCGAGAATCAGACTGCAAACTAAACCTGGACTCGTCGGAAAACATCACACCAGACCACTGTTGCGGTGTCCACAATGCATGCTCTCTACTCCAGGTTAATCGCAGGCGACAGGGAGTTGCGGTAAGTGGAACACATCTGACAAGCCTACGAGCATATAGACCAATGTGCCCTAAGCGTCTGTACACGGTTTGTCTTGAAATTGTCGTACCAGTAGCTGAAGATAGCTGACGAGACAGGTGTGATGCTGTGCTCCGTCTTTTTTTTTTGGCAGTAACTGCTAAATACCGGTCCTCATTCGGCGTTGTAACTCGGGGGCGACCTGTGCTGTAACGTCTACTCACATTACCATCCTCTTGGAATCGTTGCCAAAGCCTGGAGATGACACTCTGGGCGATTCCTAGTTCCTCGGATTCTTCCAGCTGGGTACGTCCACATTCCAGTCGTCCGATAATTCTACCACGTAAAAAATCATCCAAATGCTTCCTTTGTCCATAACTATGCGGTTATTGCACTGAAAGGCTTTTAAAGCGCTTGTGAACAATTTTACTTCTTTGCCACCATTCCTTATATACCCCTCTCTTACACTCTCGTCATTGTGACGTACTATCCGCTCCATCTGGTGGTTTCCACAGGTGAATTCTACAGGTGAAATTTTTATTTTAGAGTTCAATTTCTGTGTGATTCTGAATTATCCTTTATTTATGGACATGAGTGTAGTTTGTTGCGTTGTTGCCAAAATGAAAAGTCTGGTGTTTGTAAAATTTTTACCCGACTAAAAAAAAGTGCCAAAACCTAAACCAGAAATAATTATGTAATACCATAAATAATGAACCTTACAGAATTTTGTTTTTCCATTTCTTTTTATATAAAGGTTTGGAAACTATGGTAAATTTTTCGAAGAGAAAAAATACTCTCGACTTACACACGGATAGACTTGTTTACGGAACTGAACTGTAGATATCATTAATCAACTACAGATCATTAATCGTTTGGAAATACGATAACCGCAACTTCATAATCAGTGACTTCAATATTGATTCTTCAACAATTTATGACATACAAAAAAAACAAAAAGAAAAAATGAAATATTTGCCTCTCAAGCTGTGACAGCGAAAAATGCATAGTCATGACACAAATTGAAGAAACATAAATTTAAATTTCTTACTATTGCCTTATATATTTGGTTTAGTGCAACAAGACTAGAGGAAAAACTTTGACGAATCCTAAGGGCATTCAAAAAGCAAAACAGTTTCATCGTGATCTGAATATACAAAATGTTTTCGAATTTTCCGATGGTTGGTTTCAGAAATTTAAAATTCGACATGAAGTCCGCAGGCTGGATAGAGCAGATCAGCCAATAAAAACGCCGCTAAAGAATATAAGAGCACTTTTAACAGTCTTGTTTAAGGTGAGATTTAAATCCTAGTCAACTATAGAAGTAGGAATCTTAAATTTGTCGTTGAAACTGGCATTTTATCAGTGTTTGCCAACTTCTTCGTCGCAAATTGGAACGAAAAATGTGTTAAGGAATTAAACAAAAAAAAAGAGAATGACCGTTTTGTTATGTGCAAATACTTCTGGCGAACATTAGCCTGACACCTTTCGTTGTTGGTAAATATAAAAAAAATTAAATCTTTACTAGATATTTTGTGTAAGGCTTTTTGGATTCTGATTGTGATATAAAAGACTCCCAAAATCAGTTTAAAGTCGAAGATGCAATTTTCTCAATTGCCTTAACATGGAACCAGGTGAAAGAAGGGACTCTACAGCAGAGCTGGAGCAAACCTTGGCCTAATGATGAAGATGCGCATCAAGATCCAAACTTTATTGATTTGGTTTGTCGCTCTACGGTCATTTTGTGCACACTTTGGGCTAATTAAACAGGGACCTACAGCTTAACGTAGATTCCGAAACACTGGCAAAGATCCATGTCACTGCCAGGATTCTAACCTGAAGCTTGTGGTAGCCCTAGGTCAGAGCGCTAGCCAATTGGCCATCAGGTCGCAAAACGTTATCAGTAATGGTCAAAATGTGGTTGCTAAATTTGGTAGAAAATAGAACCCTTTCACAGATGTTTCCCTTGAGAAAATTACAGACACTAAAATCAATAGAAATGTGCCAGGGGTCGAAGAACCAAGCGACGAACAGATATTACACAACGTTTTTGTGAATCCAAAAGAAGCCCAGATTCTAGAGGTAGAATTGGATGAAGAAGAAAGAGTCCTAAAAACCAAAGCTAAAATCTCGTTTAAACAAGTTTCTGATGCATTAAATGCATTTAGAAAAATTTGCCGAATCTAACAAAAGAACAACTCTGCAGCAAGTGTATGTATGATTCATAATGATTTTTTGAAGATATCCCAATCTTAGAGGCAACTTGATATCAGATCCTTTTTTTTTTCATCAGTAACCATCACATATTTTTTTCTCGCCATAGGCTAATTTATCAGAACTTATTTTATCTATCATTGTATTGTATTTATTTTTATTTTCTGCTGTAGTAACCATGGTTCTACCTACGCAACCATGTTTCCTCCTCTTCGGCTTTCAGAAGAAATCGTCAGTAGTCATGAGACTCTCGCCAGAGAGGGGACACGGCAAAACAGGCACTGCCGTTAGTTACGAGCTCTCATCCCGAGAGTTAGAAGTGGAATCCTTCCACTAATCTGTAATTGAATGTTCTTTAAATATGTATATGCTGTGTGTTAAATGTTGTTTATTTGTTAATTGTAATTGTGATAAAAATAAATAAAGTCCGTGTTCTTAGACTTGTGACTCGATTTGACCACATCCAGTTTCAGCTGCACAAACAAACGACGACATCTACACTGTAATTCTTATTAATATAAGGTTATTCATTAAATTAATGTTTAATGTTTGAATTTAATTTCATAGTTCCTATAAAGTTTGCCATGAATTTATAACGTCTACACAGGTTCAGAGTATGCGTTAAGACGTTAAATATATACAAGTCTTAATCGTTTAAATTTTAGAACGTTTTATCTTTGATATTCCGGGGCCTGAATGGCCGAGTGGCTAGCGCTCTGGCGCTCGGTACCACAGGTTTCGGGTTCGAGTCCCGGCTGGATGTTCGTAGTGGTTCGGAATCCACTTTAAGCCGTAGGTTCCGGTCCTAATAGGATCGTAGAGCGTTGCGGGGGCATTGTTACTCCGCGTCCATATCTTCAAGTTACACCCTACCCCTGGGTAATGCAAAGTGAGTAACGGCTGTGCAGTGCTTGCCTTAAAGCATCCAAGACCAAACTGTCTAAGTGTTTGCCAGCTGCATTAGAACAAAAAAAAATCTTTGTATATATATTTCACTCAAAACTGTATTGATTCTCGTTAACCTAACACAATCGCTAATCCTTGGCGCCAACGTGTCGGATTAAAAAGCTATTACTGTAATCAGTGCCGGATTTAGGTGAAAAGCGGCCCCAGGCTATTCCACTTATGAGGCCCTTTCACCTCCCCTTTTTAAGTTTCTAAAATACTTATTATGTTTGTTTATTATTCATATATGTGTTGAATTTCTCTTTATTTTTGATTCAGTGTTTTAGTGTTTACTGTTTTTAGAATAGTGTAATTCTAGTTTTGCTAACAATTTGAATGTAGGCCCCTCTTAATCTTGAGGCCCTAGGCTGAAGCCTAGTTAGCCTATAGGAAAATTCGGCCCTGACTGTAATACATAAAATGTTAAATAATTTTAATGTATGATAATATTTAATCACACATTTTAATTCATCAAACGGGCTTTTGGTAGTCATTATTCTATTATTAATTGTGCATAATATAAATATAACATAATATTTATTTATTATCAGATTTTTGCTATAAATGTGTAATAAAATTATTACATTCCTAAACTTTATAGTATTTTAAATCTCTTAATAGAACATATGCAGGCATTCTATTATTTTATAATTCATGAATTTTTGCGACTTAATTAAAGCAATTAATTTTAAAAATCATTTATAATAGGAAGTAGAAATAAATTGGTTATTATTATTAATACTTAAAATTCCTTTTTTATATCTTAAAGAATAAAAGTTCATGTTTTAGATAACATTTTCATTTATGAAACAGTTTCAGTTTTTATGAGTAATACTTGACATATTTTAATTATTTGCAATGTCATTTTAATGCATTTAAATTATACTTTGTAAAATAATTTCATTTTTTATGAGTAATACTTGAATTATTTTAATTATTTGCAATGTCATTTGAATGCATTTTCTGTTATCCGTATTAATTCATGAATTTTATAGTATATTATACTCATTATTAATAAGGATAACAAATAATTTGAACTAAAACTGTTTTTAAAAGTAAAGAAAAGCTAAAATTACGAGTACATTCTTTTGCTTAGGAAAAGCATTTATGATATCAAAAACAACTTTATTGCAAATGCACTATACCAAAAATAAAATAATAATAATAATTAATTGTTATTATTTTACAAGTATTCAATCGCTTATTTTTTTTAATAAACTCGAAATAAAAATTAAACACATTTTTTTTTAATTATTATATTTTCATAAGATTAAATTAATTATAAATAGAGCACAAGTTTCATTAAAAATAGTTTAATTGTTTTATTTCTCAAAAGATTAAATTCAATCAAAAAACCAATATTAAGAGGACATTTTTTTTTTCAAATTAAAAAATAATAACACAGTAAATAAATTATTCAATTCACTTTCAACTTATGTAATAAATTTAACTTTTTATTATTAAATTTAACTACTTTTTTGGCTACTTATATAATATTTTCTTTCCAAAAAATATATTTATTGAATTATCCGGTAAATCGATACATATCATTTGAAATTCTAATTTTGTTATTTCATAATAATGTTATAATAGTAATAAAATGTAATATAATTTCGTAATTTTGTTATAACAGCTTACATACGATTCTGTACGAGGGTTTATTTTTGACATGAATACTAATTTTTTAATTTTGTATCTGAAACTAAAGAATTTTCTGGTCCTACGAAAATCAATAAATAAGAAATTTATTTAAATATACTAAAAACATATTTTTTTAAATTTTATAAGGCCTGCAGTATTTAGCTTTTTTTTTTTTATTTATTTATTTATATTTATGCATTTTAACTTTCGTTCCTTTTATTTGTACGAAAAATATCTGTAAAGAAACTTTTAAACTTATTTTTATGTACAATAAAGATATTAAAGCTCTTGATATTTTTGTAGACAATTTTTATTTAGGTTAAAAACAATTCTTTTTCAAATATTATTATCAGTTTTCTCAACCATATTTCAAAATCCTTTATTATATTATAGTAAAATTGCTCTTGTACGTCAGGTCTTTAGTTGCATCTCTTTAGTTAAACATTGATTTTCGGAATTCCAGACAAAAGGCATTATGATATAATGTGTCTGCTTTTTTATTTATGTGCTTACATATGTACTCCTCATTTTAAGTAACACTAAACTTTCACTTACAATTTTTTTCCAAAATTCCACATATTCGAATCGTTATAATTGAGGAATGGGCCTGAATGGCCGAGTGGCTCGCGCTCTGGCGCTCGGTACCACAGGTTTCGGGTTCGTGTCCCGGCGGTGCCATTGGTGCTTGTAGTAGTTCGGAATCCACTTTAAACCGTAGGTCCCGGTCTAATGATCGTAGAGCGTTGCGGGGGCATTGTTACTCCGCGTCGTGGCTTCTCTTCAAGTTACACGCTCCCTCTGGGTAATGTAAAGTGAGTAACGTCTGTGCAGCGCTTGCCTTAAGGCATCCAAGACAAGTGTCTAAGTGTTTGCCAGCTGCATTAGAAATGATATATATATATTAGAGGGATATTTCGAAATCTTCTACTTTAACGAGGGTAGTGTAACGTCTGGGCCTATACTAGACCTATAACGACTGCAAGGAGAGGGCTGCATTCAAGTTCATGGGAACACTTAAATTTTTATGTGCATGTACTATATATATATGTATATATATATATATATATATACAGAACTATGGGTTATTACAAATCATTATTTACACAGAAATGAAAATTAAAGATGTAAATTAGATACACAAGTGCAATTCACTCCACTGTCGGAGATTGAGTTCTCAGGTCTACGACGAATCTCAAACACGTGGTCTGCGGCAGATCTTAATTATCACACAGCGTGATACATGAAACCGGAAGGGGATCTCTTGGAAACAGGCGGAACCCTGACCTGATCAGTCACTCCAGAGAAAAATAAAAAAAAACACTTCTTGTCTACACGTCACCGAATATTTTGTTTTTCTCCTTCTCCAAAAAAACCTCCCTTTAAGAAAAATCGGTCAAGAGAGTGCCGGAGTCCCTCACTTCTCAATGGAGTAGACACTTTCTCAGTCCATGGTCTATCACCAATCACAATGCAACAATTCACGATGGAGTCCATATTCCATCTGTAATTGTTTCGACCTGCGAAGGTCACACAGACAATCGCTAATTTCATGTTGTCTCATTATAAATGACATTGATTATCTACTGTCATATTTGAGTGACAGGTTCTTCTCAATGGTACAAAACACTAATTGTATGTAATATAAATATCTATGACACTGATTAATTGCTGTTAGATTTGAGTGGTGGTTGTTATTATGCACTTGTTAAAAAGTGTACATTCCTTTCCTCTGGGTATAGAAATGCTTTATCTCCTACCGTGAGAAAAATGTTACAGCAAAAAAGAATTTCAAACGTTGTACTGAACTATTAATATAATCAAATAAAATGTCGGGATTCATATCTATATTTATCTAAATAACTTCAATAACAAATCATCATTACTTAAATTATCACCAATTGTCCTCAATACTTTTCCTCGAGAGCCATCCCTAAAAAAAAATATTTAGGGATTATTTTTAAATTAAAAATTTGTTATGTAAAACTTTTTTTAAAAAAATGGTAATTTTTCGTATAATAGTGTTTTTCTTTCTCAAATATATAATAGTTATTCACACATTACTCAACAAATTATTATAGTTCATAAAATCCTCAGTTAGAAGGGATTAAGTGATAAGCACACAAGTACAACATCAAGATAATATTAGAAGCTATTACCTTAATTATAACCCGCCTTTTTTAGAATGGAAAACTTCCGTTTTCATTGCAGAATCTGAAAAAAAATTGTTTATAAGTCAGTCATATTAGTTAGAGAATAGAAAATCAATACTGCGCTATTTTTGGTGCTTATCTTCCTAATCAGGAAGTTTAAATCAGTTCCGGTAGACCTGCTCACAAAATAAGTTAAGCAACAACTTTTTGCTCAATTGCCAACTACTTTACAGAGTTGTAAATGCAATTCAAGAAAAAAGTAGAAAAACCAAGAGCAATTACATATAAATTAAGTTTTAATGCTGTTGGTGAATCACAATATGTCCTATATATATAGTTTTCTAATACGTCCTCTTTTGAGCCTCGCACAGCCAGTTAGAACAATCTGACATCTTTAAAACCCAGATAACAGGCTATGGCATAAGCTAGTTATCATTTAAAGAAATTCGCCATATTTGCAAGTGTTTTGATTTTTAAATTTTGTTATAAATCTCTACAGTAATAAATTCTGAAGAAATCGGTGTAGGGAGATTACTATCTTCTGCAGTGTCTGCCATAAACCAAACATTTAACCACGGCTTAATACTTTAAACATAAAATTATTTTATGAACGTAATTGACAGTTATTTACAAAATATATATATATATATATATATATATATCAGCAGCATTCTCTACATGAAGCCATTGCCCGACCACCATATAGTTTGTTGCCCCATGGATAAATAATTCCACGTGCATAGTACATGAACAAAAAAAAAAAAAAAAAAAAAAAAAAAAAATTGAAGTGGAAGCCAGAGTCCAATAATATAAACATCCTATCTGTGTGAGCGTGAGCTGACTGGAAGGAGAAAGAAATGTAACACCATTAGAACACGTTTGGTTTTCGAATAAAAGAGATGTATTTTTACAGGCCACTAGTACTATGTATTTTTATTCTTAGACTATAACACAATAAAGGCTCGTTCCCACCGAGGCGTAAGGCGTTGAAGCGTGAAACGTTGACTAATCACTAGCTTCACAGGTGTAAAATCTGACTGGGCTTTGTGAAACTGAAGTTAAAGTTTATTATAACAGAATCATATAATAACACTGACAAACTAGCATAAGAAGACTACTTATAGTTACAGTAACGGCTCATTCACACCAAATCGTGAGGCGTTGCAGCGGGAAGTGTTGACCAATCACTAGCCTCACAGCGTTCGCCTGAAACAGGTTGAAATCCGCTGCTTCGAGTTGACCAACTTTCAACTCTCAAATGCTTGTGCGCCATGTGACTTGGATTGAGCCAATAGTAGATCTGCCATCTAATAGAAGTAACTGGAACTTCCTAGACGTAAAGCGATTTTTACCTCTTTGGTGTTAAAGGGTCGAAAAATTTTTCTTCCCTGCCGCGTGACGCGTTGCCGCCTCACGCCTTGGTGGGAACGAGCCTTAACAGAAACGCGTCTTTCTCTCGTCCACACCCAATTTGAGATGCTCTTCCCAGGTTCTACGGGGGAATTCTGTCTAACAGCATGGGGTATGATGTCTGTAATTGCTCCACAACAAAAGCACGCTAAAAACTGGTTTCGACAATAACTCATGTCATAATTCCGAAGCAGATTAGCACTTCGCCAGTCAGTACACTTCATTTGTAAAAATACTAATATATTGCTGTGTATGACAACATGACATTGACGGGTGTAAAAGAATACAAAACTCCAGAAATCCCAGTTAAATAATACCATGATAATATATTGCAAATTTTGTCCATAAAGCTTGATTATACTTTTAAATACTGGATAAAATTTAATCTATCAATCAATATTCGAAATTTATAAACATGGAATTTATTTTTTTAATAAGCCATCTCCAAAAAAATAACAGATTAATTAGATCTGCTATTTTTAAGATCTAATTAATTTTCATTAATCATTTTCTCATTAATCCCTATTATCTATATAACATAAATTTGATCCCTAAATATCATTATAGAAAGATTTTTTTATAAATATGTATATAAATGTTTCGCTTTTATTGAGTGGTGGTTTTAATAATTAAACTTAGATCATATTATTTATTGTAAGAAAGCATTTTTGATTCTAAATATAAATATTGCTACACTTGTTTGTAGTAATATTTCAATAACACGTTATATAAGAGATAATGAATAGGATAAAGGATATTGTATATATTAGGATATGACTCACTGTATAGTGAATTTTCTGCAATACGATATATCCAATGCACTTTTTCATCGCTATTTTAAATTTGTAGATATTAAAAAATTTACTGTTACGAACGGAAAACTTTTGAAAATTAATAAAATTTAAATTATTGAAAAAAGTTCATTCCTTAGATAGTTAATTTAATACATAATTTTTGGAATCAAACATATCATGTATTTGGAGGATTTCTCTGAATAGATAAGAATTTTTTTAAATAATAATTTTTTAAAAATAATACACACTGTGATACATGCAAACAGCTTTCCAACATATGTCCAAAGTTGATGGACGTAATTCAGCCAGCGCTAATTCAATTTGATTAATATAACCATAATTGAAAATTTCTTCCACCCATCAATGACTGTTAGTGTTTCCTCGTTCAGTATTTCCAAAAAGAATTGAAGATGTTCGTTTTACAAAGCATATTTTAAATTTCGCAATTATACCTTCATTTAACAGTTGCATCAAAGATGCAGAATTAGGAGACAGTAAACAAAATTGCACGTTTGGATGTTCTAAGACCAAAAGGTCGGGTGCATTGTATATAATCAAAAGAATAAATTCGAGACCCTTGACCAAAGTGCTTTCCTACAGACGTAGTACCTTATCAAGTTGAAAAAGCGATCTACAATATTAACTTTAATATCCAAAGAGATCGCTTTCAATTTCTCTTTTGTTATAGGTGAATTATGTGACGTTATGTAAGGCCCCCCAAACACTATTTCACTTATAGTTAATGAAACAAATATTTATAAACATTGAAAAGGTACTTATTTCTTTGAACACCAAACTCAAAATGCTGAGAAAGCAGACTGAATTCCATATCGATGTTATAAAATTCAAGGAATCCCCATAAATGGAAATAGCATTACATTCCCCGTCTGCAATGTCGTAATTATAAAAACAAAAGTAATGCAAAATGTTCTTCTTAGAATTTGGGTCGACAGTGTTAAATCAAAATCGTGTTAAAAACAGAATTGAGTGTATTTAAAAATGTCTTTTTTTTTTTTTTTTTTTACAAACATTAGAAACGATGCCATGTTCCTCTTCGCAGTAGCATTGAATGTTTCTTGTCCATGCAATCGTGCGAATATATTTGCCGTTTGCATGTATATACTTTATATTTTACTTTTCCTTTATACTTTTTATACCATGTATACTTTTAACCAATTCCTACTGGAAAAGATTTTATCATCATTATCATCGAGTATTGAAGACATAAGTTGATTCAATATTTCGTATTTGTTCCGCATTATTATTCTTGCTGCATCGACCTTAACAGGGAGATGATTGATGACCCGGAGTGTAGTATCTCTCTAGTGTTAATAAAATCGCCTTTTTAACGCGTATTTTTAAAAATGTTTCCATATTTATACTAAAAGTTGTGGTTAAAAAAAGAAATTGTTGTTGATGATTAATTCAATTGTTATATAAGTATCGCTTTATTTAAGATCAAATTAAAATGCAAATACAAATTTTTGAATTTAATTTAAGGCAAAAATATACAATTCTTTTACTATATTAATTACATATATATTAAGTTTATCAAAAGAAATTTTTTAAATACATTAGATATTATTAAATTATAAGAAAAAATAATTAATTATTACTAAATTTAATATCATAGACAATAATAAGGTATTTTATTGAATACCAGAGCATTAAAAAAATCTGATTATTTTTTTTTAATTATTATTATTATTGCAAAAACACTTGATTTTACATCACTGGCTGTCAGGCATCACAGAAGCATAAGATTGGGGCATAAAATTGGAATACAAAACTGCATGACAAAACAAAACAGTAACTCATAAAAATAACAATAATTACAAACAAACTATGGCTGTGTAAAGATAAAAAAAAAAAAGCTGATGTCTGTTGTATAAGTTTTTTTCATTTAATGAAGAACAATTTAGCAAGTGATCTTTGTTCATCTCAGAATTCTGATTGCCCAAAGGACTGTTTATATACCAATTCTGTGTAGACGTTTAGCAAGGCAATCATTTTGAAGTGGAAGACCGCTATTGCGATGAATCTAGGGCAGTTTGGAATTTTACAAATCGAGTCCCTCCACTTCTTTTCTTAGTTTCTTCTAATTATTTGATGTCATAATTTTTCCCCATTACATTTTTAATAATTCTTTTAATTGATGAAAATGGTACTTCACCATTATCATCTGATTAAATGTGATCAAAGATGAATGGAAAGGACTTAATTTTTAGAAGAGAATAATTTATAAATATTTAATTTATTTTTTCAACTTAATATCAATAATTATTTACGTATTTGGTAAAATTACGAAGAAATAATAATAATAATAAAAAACGATAACTGTCATGATTTAGTAAAAGAAGAAAAATGCTTAAATAATGGGAAACAAATACTAATATACATGTAAAATAAATTTAGTGATGTCCAAAATGAAATAAATTAAATAATATTGTAAGACTCCCGTAGATACCAAACCATTAATACATTTTTAGAACAATTTTTCTTAATATAATTCAATTTTTGTACTTCCTTAAATAACATCATTTTCTTTCTTAATGACAACAACAAATAAGAGGGCAGACTATTAATTAACTATTAATAAAGCAATATTTTGTGCCAACTTTTATTTTCGCTTTTATTTTACCATCATGCATTGTGTGTAATGCCATCTAGTGAGTGTTTTGAATTTCATTCAATTTTATTTAATTTAAGTTTATATTTTTATTTTGTTAGAAAAATATGCATATTTTTCTATTTTTGATTCGTTATTAAATCCTGCTGTTCTCTCCAAAGATTATCAAAAAAAAAAAAAACTTTTCTTAAAAAAAACTAGTATGTTCTTCATTGTTTTGGTTTCGTTTTTGATTAATATTTTCGAACTACTGAGAATTATTCAAAATTTAAATTATCAATTAGCATATTTAAAGGAATAAACTAATATTAATGATACTGTTTCTCTGAATTCATTTCTCGTATTTTTGAACATAAACTTTGTACTTTGTTTTCAGTTTCGTTATTTCATAACACAGAGCAATAGTTAGTGTATGGCAACGCTCGAAAGACCGTCGCTTCAGTTTCAGTGTTAATTGTGCTATCAAAACTTTTAATCTACAAAAACAATCTAAATTTCATTATGTTATTGTGGAGAACATTTCCTCAATATAATTAAGCATTGTTTTACTTATTATTAAAATCGAATTAGAAGGTAAGAGATTTTTTTTTTCAAATATATGCATACTGGTATCTGTCTGTGCATACTTTAATCAAAAAATAACTGTTTTGACATTCAAAATGTTATTGTTTCGTTGATTTTTTTTAAAAATAATTTGTTAAGTGTATTCGAATTATTTTAGTAGGATTTCATTTTTTCATGAAGATTTAAATGTGATTCATTCATAATTACGTTGAAAGTTGTTTCCAAGTATTATTAGCAATGAGTCATTGTTTTGTAACAAGTTATCGATTATTATTCTGCTTCATTGCTTTTCACCTTTACTGATATCACTGTTTACTTTAATTATTAATTATGACCGTTTTATCACAACACATATTCTACATTATATATGCTTAGTCATTCATCTTGGTTTTGTTTACATTGTCTTGGCAAATTGATTAAACAAACTTAATTGCTATTACGTATGCATAACATTTTAGTATTAAAATCGTATTTAAAACCATTTTTTAAAATGTTTTTTTACATTAATCAAACTCTTGTTGATTTCATGTTTTTTTTTTTTAATTCAAATCATGTTTTAAATTTTAATCAATCTTTTCTAATAAATTGATGCTAAAGTACTGAGAAAACTGTATGTATGTGTAAAATTTTATTATGTAATACTTGCTTTAAATTTTTTTTACAAAAACTAATGTAAAACATTGGATTACATAAGATTATTAGTATACTGGTTGAACTTTGGGGGGAATTATTTTATTTACTATCACTTATTTATTTGTTTGAGGTTTGTACTATTGATAATGTTGAATACAAAATTTTTTAAACAGTGCTTAATATTGTCACAAAAAATATCAATATATCATTTTTTAACTAAGAAAAAAACCTGATTTTTTTTCGCTACTTAATGACTATTTTAAGTTAAGCTTAGAAATGTTATTTTTTATTCCACATTCAAAAGTTCATGCTTTTTTTTCACCTTGAATTTCATATTTTAGGCATATTTATAAAAGAATAATCAACAATGGTATTGCATTAATATAATTGTTTATATTGGTTTTTTTTGAATAAACAATTTACTATTAATTACTGAAATCAATTTGTTTAAAGCTTTTTTCTCTTATTAGAAATAAATTATATTATTATCATTAATTTAATTTTCATCAATGCATTTTCACATAAATTAGTTATTATTTTTTTCTTCTTTCATTTGTATTTGTGAAAAATAATAGTGATACCCTAGTTTTTAAAAAGAATTAAAGGTGTTAGTGTTGAAAATTAGATGATGATTTTGATGTGTTGAAAATTAGATGATTAAATTTGTGAGTTTTTTTAAATTTAAAAATAGTGTCTTAAAATCAAAAGTAATATGATAATTATTAAGTATATAATATTTAAATTTCTAATCTTTTACATTTCTAAGGAATCATATTATTACTAATTAATAATATATTCTTGTGACATATTATAAGGAAAAATAAAACATCAGTACTCTCATGCAGCATATCATATTGTACTATATGTATTGTATAAAAAATAACAATGTTCTATTTTAAAGTATATGCAAACTCTTATAAAACATACATTGCTCTATAACCATCCTATGAAAAACAGAGCAGAGAAATTTTTAATTTTTTAGAATATTTTTTTGATAATAATCCTGCAATATTAATTTTATAGAAACAATTTTAAGCCATGCAACAAATTCTGTTGACTTACTTGAATTGTATCAAATGTAACAATGTTATCATCAGCTGTGTTTTGGTAAAAAATGCATTTGTTTAACATGCTTCTTCGTTGAATTGCAGAAATTTCAACAGCTTTGAAATCAAACTATTTCATCAATACAATATGATTTTTCCAAAATATCACACTGCACATAGTAAGTAATAATCAGTGGCAAGCATCAAAAAGCATAATACTATTGAAAATAAGAACTACTTTTAATGTAACATGAATGCAACCTTATATTAATAGCTTCAAAGTTAATTTTGAGTTTTCACTAATATGTTTTTGGTAGTTTAAATATGATTAATAACATTTTATATGCATCTTTTGTTTTATACTTAAAAATTTGTCTAAATTTTAAGTATTTCACTAGATGGATGTTTTCTTCATGTATTTTCACATTATTTTCTGGGTGATAATAATTTTGATTCCATTACTTTTTACTCAGAATTTTCTATTCCATTACTTTTTTATTTTAATCCAGCTATTCTCCATTGTGGAATCTTCTTTTCATATTTGTTTTGAAGTTTTAGAATTTTTTTCAGAATTTAACCAATATAAGTCTTGTTACAGCAGCATCTACTTGGGCTGTAATTGGTGCTAGCAATGTGCTTGATGTAATTTTAAATAATTTTGTTTTGATAAAACTTTGATATAAATTTAAAATGTCTGATTTAATTTTGTCACTTAACTTAGACCTGACCTGCATTATACATAACATATTTATGAAACTATATGTTTTAAATCTTCTTTATCGAAGAAATAACTTTATTTTTACAATCTGGAATTACAGTTCTTAATTGCCATGAATAGATATTTTTTTTAATAAATAGGCTGCATTTTTTAAATGTTTTTGCATGCTATTTTTCTGTATTTCAGGTATAAATTTTGAATTTATTGTGTTATTTACATTATTCTTGTAATTAAAATTGAGACAACATAAATATCTGTATTTTTAAACATACTTTGTTATCTTACAGTTATGCTGCCCCCCCCCCCATTCTCCCCCAAAAAATCAGCATTTTTTTTTAATAAATAAATTTCATTATAAGGTATAGCATGGTAATATTCTGAATTTAATTAATGTTGAATTGCCAAGAAAAATTTTTAATGTTTTTTTTTTTTTTTTTTTAGGTAATAAAATGCCTCAAGAATCCATTGATGGTTATGTAGCTAAAATTTTGTCAAAGGTAAGTTTAATAATTATAAATATATTTAGTAATTTCTTTAACTATATTGAAATTTCAATCATTTTTATTTTCACTTTAATTTCCAATAAAATTAAAAATGTATTAGTTCTTTCATGGACCATGGTCTTAATTTTTTTTAGAACATATTGTATATATAAATATATAAAATAAATCTTTATTGGTTATAATATATATTTATAAATTTAAGTAAATATATTTATAAACCTATTGATTAAAAGATTCTGAATTCTGATTCAGAAGTTTCTGAAAAATAAAATTTTTGTCATCAATTTTAGTTGTCCAAAAGCATTTTTAGATGATGGTTTATAGCATTGATTTTTATGAGCCTTTTGGAAAAAAATTTGTCTACAAATTAATATACAGTCACTTATAATGTACTCCCTAAAATCTTAAGGGTTTTTTAGTATATAATTTACAGATTATGGGCAGAAAATTACAGCAACTAAAATTTAGAATCAACCTGTGTGACTGTGTGATTTTTTTATGAAGGAGTATAGTTTTATCTGACCAAAAACATTTTTCTCATTTAACAAGGAGTGTTCTGGAACTGTCCATTTTTGATTTGATTGAAATTTATATTATGTGTAGATCACATCTAGGATACCAACTCAGTAAAACAGTAGGACATGCTGTTGATAATTTTCAATAAGTTTTATTACAATTTATTAAGTTTTTCTTTTGTAAATTCTCATCATGAAGCAATTGAGTGCCATTGTGGTTAAAAGCATGGGCTAATTGCCAAAAGGGTGCAAGATCCATTATTGATGTGAGCTTAAATAATTAATTACTGTAAATAATTAGTATAATTTCATTAATTAACAAATAGATTTTTCTATTTGTTAATTTATCTATCTTACATTAATATATATATATATATATATATATATATATCATGACCATGACACAATTTTTTCTTTATACATATTTGGATTTTTTTTTCCCCATATACATGTATTCCAGGAGAATTCTTTGTTTGTAACAGTCAAACAAAATACTCAACTAGAACAGGAAACTTTACTGAAATTTCTATTTAGAGGAGAACTTATTTGATAAATAAATCAACTAGACTTAAAATTCCAAAACAATTAAGTGAACAATATATTCAATCAGAATGAAAAAACTTATTGAAAGATTATCAGAAAAAATTTATTAGATTGCTCTTTGGAATTATTTACAGAATTCACTATTAAGAGAAAACAAACAAACAAAAAGTTAAAGGAACATTAATGTCAAATAAGAGTCTTTGTATTTTCAGTGGAAAATAGAGGGAAATTTTCCTGGATATTTATAAAGTCTATACTCAAAATTCTCTGTATGTGTAAAAACATTCCTACTTCTTCTGATTTTCACCTTTTAGTTCATGTTGTAATTTTATCATTAATTAATAACCAATAAATTGATTATAGATTTTATTTCATTTTCCTCAAATTCAATCTCAAAATCTCTGTTATATCTCAAATTCAATTGCAGCACCGTCCAAAAAATGTGCATCTATTTGATAAATCACTATTTAACAACAACATAAAAATGTTTTTTAAAAAATACATATTTTTCACACAATAAATGATTTTTGTAGAAAATATTTATTATTTTATGTAATTCTGTTATAATAACATTAAGTGTGATATAAAAGAATAAAAATGAAAAAAGAAAAACAAAATGCTTGATGACAAAACTGAATTTAAATCTTTGTCCATGCTAATCCATGTCTTTAATGCTGCACCATTTAGTCAGTTTTTGATGAGGATCATACCTGTATAAAAGTTAAAAAATTTCAAATACTATTTTCTCAAAAATTACTAAGGGGTAATAGGTTCTACTACTTTGGCCAGTTAAACATGATAGTCAAAATGGCATGGTTAAATTTTTTTAAAAAATTGGTAAAAAGCACTTTATGTTTTCTTTTTACAATTTATATAATACACCTGTAAAGCATTTGAGTCAATAAATTTATCAAGGAGTCAGTGTACCATTTTCTTTCATTTGTATTAAAGAAATCTTTCTAGTTATTGAATTATTTCTTTGGGTGATTAAGTGACCAGAAATCCTTCGTTGTAAGATGTATTAAACATTTTCAGTTGTGTTCTGTATGATGGATATTCAATTTCAAGAATTCCTTCATAAAAAAAAAATAGTTATTTGCTGAGAATTTGTCCTGATGTTTTGTCTACAAAATTTTTTTATTGCTGCAACATAAGGGTTGGCATAACCATATATTGTTGAGCCATCAGTGACTCCTTTCTGAGATGTACTGGTTGGAATGGCCATTCATAGATATTCCAATCCATTTTATCACTTCACCTCCTTTAAAAATTGGCACTTACTACATGCACAAATGCAAAATTGTTCCATGTCATATTTTCACCAGATTATAAGCTGCCTTTTATCAGATTGTAAAGTAGGACTTGTCTGTTAAGAGAACATTGCTTCATTAATCTTTTTTTGTAATTGAGATGTTATAGTACTTACTTTTTGTGTGTAGCATCATAGATGGCTATTAATGAGACACAAATATTGAAATATGAGCAGACCATCTAACATGATGGAGTCATTTCAAACAGTCAAAAGTCTTGTATGAGTAACAACCCTCTGAAGATGCTGTTGCAGTGAAGTGATATTCATACTGCTGTTTTTTTCCCTGGATGTAATTTTAAATACTAGTCCTTATTTTGTGCAAAGTTGTATTAGGACATCATATTCATCAAGAAGTATTCAGCGCTATTTTTTTTCTATTATCTTGTTAACGAATGTAATTTTCTTTTTAACCTCTTATTTTATGTGAGCTAAAAGTATTGTTGATTATATGGTGGTTTCGTATACCAAACTCACGATATATATTTTTTTTTTTAATAGTGTTTAATTTGAGTTATCTTCATGCAGTATGCCTTTTTTATAAAATTTATTATTCTGAAATTGATTTTTCATAATTTGTTTCAATAAAATATCAATTTCAAAATGAGTAGCAACTTTTTTTCTATATAATGTTGTTTATTTTTATATAAAATCAAATTGTTTTAAAATTGAAATGTTTTTCCAGTATCAATATCCAGACAGAGCAAAACGTGATGTTAGTAATGCCATTCACCGATATAAAAATTTAAGACCTAAACTAGATACTTATGGTAAGTTGTTCTGTAATAATATAATTATTTGTAATAATGCTTAAAAAATAGCAATAATAATTTATTTTCTACATAAAAATATTTTTTCTGATCTATATAAATACATAGCATGAAAAATAGAATAATTTTTTAAATTTTACTTTTTGATTTGTCATTTAATTTAATTTATGTTATGTTTATATAATAATTTAATTTATTTATGATATTAATGTTTCATGTTAAGATTTTTTTTTTATCTAAGAATCATATTTATTTATTATCTATATCTTTCTTTCTCTGGGGAAATTTTAAGCTGAAAGTTGTTTTAAATATGTTAGTCTTATTAAAGTTTGTAATTAGCCTAATACTAGTAAATAAAATTTGTTATTAATGATTAAAAAAAAAAAAGCTATTAGATCTTAAGTTGAAATCTCTCATGTAAATTATGCCTTTTTATTAATTATGTCAAATTGTGTACAAATTTTTTTTTAATTTCTCTGTTAACACTTTTGAATTTGTTAATATAATTTTGTTTATTATCAATTTAGAAAAACTTATTTTTATTGACTGTGCATTAATTTTTATTTTTCAGTTTTTAATGATGGCAATAGACAAGAACTAGCATGCCTTGATGGCACAATTCCTGTTATGTATAAAGGTATAAGAATACTTTATTACATTTTTTGCATTAAGTTTTCATATTATGAATATTTTATGCAAAAAAATAGAAGAAACTCTTAGTTTAAATTTGTTAAATTCCAAAATTATTGCAAAAAATTTTTATATGTTGTTGAATATCTTTTTTGTATTTTCCTTTTTATAGTAGGTCTTAATTCATGATCATTATTATTTTTAAAAGCTAGATATTATAGGGTTATCTATTTCTATATCTCAGTAATCAAAATATTGGTTAACAGCAATATATATATCACTTATCAATTTACTCTGTCAATTACTTGTTTTACAAATTATTACATTTTCTTAAAATAGGATATTTATTTTTATAAGCTAAATTCTAAAAGATGTTAATATTATCATTATGATGTACTTTTAAAATTATCATTTTGCCAATTAATTATTTCTAATTCTATTTCATTGATATTACTAAACTGAAGTTATTTGCCAATCGTAACAGGTGCATTATCAGAAGACACATTAAATGGTTAACAAAAAATATTCTGCAACATATTCTAATTTTGTAAAATCTGCAAATTGAGAAGAAAGTTCTTTTAAAAGATTCTTCATAATATTTATACTCGATGTAGCATAAAATGTTTTGTTTTTAACTAAACTTTAATGATGGGTTTCATATTCGAAAAATGTTTTTATTAAATGTGATTTCAGTAATGTTAATTTAGTTTTAAATACATTTACAGCATTAATCATATCAACAATAAGTTGATTTAATTTCAATAAAACATTAAAAATCCTAAGTCTATTGGCCATCTCCATTTTCTAGTTGCTTATAATATTCACTCCTTGGTTAAAGGAATTCTTTTATTTGTGGCAAAACATTTATAAACCTTTTCAAACCTGCTGAGTCATCTTACATCAGTATGTAAGAAAGGTCAATGCACTCATTATTTTCCACTTCCAAAAGTAATTTAAAAATTTTGTGTTGAATTTTTTGTGGCGTTATAGAATGAATTTTTATTACAATTGACAAAAAATCATTAAAACCAATAGCTTTAGCACATAATTCTTCCTGGTGTGTAAAAATAAGGAAATGAAAAAAATTTAGGAAATGAATGTCTTGATAAAGTAGTAAATCCAATATTCTTGCCAGTATCAAATGTGTTTCATGTATAATAAGGGAAATTTAGTTCTTCCAATTTATAATTCAAAAATTTTAAATGCCTAACGTACATCTTCTTGAATACACATCATTAGTGAAAGGATTTTAGGGAATTCTTTGTAGAAAAATTAGCAAACACAATTTTTGCATAAACCATATGCTAAACAATATTTATTATGTCTGTTGATTTATCCAATTGTATCAAAAAAGAAAAAGCATTTATTCTTATAATTATGTTCGTGTATGTAATTATAACAATCATCGTGTTACAATTGTGTTCCTAAATCATCTGAAATTTTTTCCATATTTCTGGTTACTTGTCTGTTGGACAATTATAAAATATTTATAGCCAAAACTATTTTTGATTTATTTTTAAACTATTCAAATAATAAGTCAGAAACTTATAACAAAGATCCTTTTATAAAATCCCCTTCTGTTTATAGTTTTTCTTCTTAGCTGAGAAATATGAAATTTTAACTGTTGTTACAGCTTTAGAGTGTTCTTATTTAAGGAAGACATCATTTCTCATATTATTTCAGAGCACATAAGATAGTTGACATCAAAATTTGAATGAATGATATTTAAATGTCTGTTGATGGTACTTTTCTTGAAGATCACCACACTGTTATAACACAGTAAGAAGATACATTTGCTCTCTGCAATCAATAAAACAAAATTGTTGTTTTACAGTCATCATTAAAGCAATAATTTTTTTTATTATTATTCATGATGGGTTTTATATTAAATTCATTTAATCAGTACTGATATGTATTTGGTAGTGAAAACTGCTACTGTCTTGCATAATATGGTCACCAATATTCAATATATAAGCTTGTTTGCAAAAACCATAACATGGTACTAAATATACCAGTAGCAAGAATTTTCCTAAGTGGCAAGATATATGCTGATGTTGTGCTTGTGCAATTATATTATCATTCGAGTAATATGGTTATTTCACTCAGTATCTGTGCAATGCTATAAGGATGCATAAAAATATGACCAAGGGTGATTATTGTTGCTGACTCTTGCTCTAAGAGATTGCATAGGAATAACCTAATTGAAATTGTGAGCTCTTTTTGTGTATTGCCATGTTCTGTTTTTAAATAGTTCTATTTATTCTTTGGATGCTCTATTGTCTTAATTATTAATGCTATTTAGCATGATTTTTAATTTATTAATTTAATTTCTGTTGAGTCATCAACTTAATAATTTTAAACTAATGGTTAAGATAAAAATTTGCTATTTAAGAACAATTTTTTTCTCTTAAGTTTTAATTTATGTATAAAATCAATTACTTTGTCTTGTTTTTGTTCTAGTAATAATAATTTGTTCTAGATAAATATATTAATGATATTAATTTTTTTTTCCTTGGCTTGATTTTTATATTTCTCAGCAGTTAAAAAATTTAACTTGCTAATCATTGGCCATTTAATATAAATTTCCAAAAAAGTTTATATAAATTGTTAATCTGGTAGTACTTGTGAAAATGTTAAGCAAATTTTATATTTTGATGTGATCTGTGTACCAAAAAAAAATTATAGACCCTAAAAAAGTTTGACATCTACTGCTCTATGTCATCCTTAACTTATTTATTATTGTCACTCTGGCTTCATGGAGAAAAGCTATTGCATTCCTTATTTATGGCCAAAGCTGGTTTTATATATATGTATTCTAAGTCAGTAAAATTCATCTTTCTCCATTCTGCAAAAAAAAAAAAAAAACAATTAACGTATCTTTTATTCCACTTACCCCTTCGAAAATCATTTCCTTAATTCCTCATCAACTTACAAAGCTTCCCTTTCCATATAGGTTCATAATTACTTTAAAAGAAAAAAATACTTAAAAGTTAAGCAACTGAGTTAAAAATTCATATCAAAATCGCAATTTTTTGTTGTAACTATTTCCTTGTTAACGATTTCTATTAAACACATTCTCATTATAGATGTTTTTTTCAAAAGTGGATATTTTGTTCATGTTTTTTTCACTTCCAGGTTTTTGTACATATTTGTAATGTTTTTAATATTTAGTATTTTTTTTTTCATGTATATGTATTAATTTTCCTTGTTTCTAGGAACATATTACCACATACCTGTTTGTATTTGGCTTTTGGATTCACATCCTTACAATTCACCAATGTGCTATGTAAAACCAACTGCAGACATGCAGATTAAAGCTTCACGTCATGTTGATACTAATGGGAGAGTTTATTTGCCATATTTACATAATTGGAATCCTGTAAGTATGCTCTTTTTTTCCCATTTTCTCACTTTGTTTAATTTCTATTCATTTTATAAATTTGTATTCATTTTAATCTTTCAAATATTTTCTCCTTGGAATTTTAGGATAGTTCTGATTTACTTGGTGTTATTCAAGTCATGATTATAGTTTTTGGAGAGCAACCTCCAGTTTACGCTAAGCCAAAATTAAATTCCTCTGCATATACATCTACACCTTATCCAGCTGAGCCATCAAGTAAGACTGGAAATTAAATAAAAATTTGTTTTTGTGTTGTGTAATATTTATGCCCATTTTAATTATTAGATATTTTTATAAAAATAAAATATCCTGTAATTTTTTATAGCATACTAAACATTTCTATAATTATTAATTAGTGCTTCTCATTTGTTGCATAGTTTTAATTTTTCTATTATGTTACTCATATGTGTCTCTTTATATTTTTTTCTTTGATTATTTTAGACTGAAGATATTTGCTTTTTCCATGCTAAATTATTTTATAAATGCAACAAAAATTTATGTGCAAGGGATGATAAGTAAACAATATGTATTAATTAATTTACAGAGCTTGTTATATTGTATGCACATGCTTTTGAAGTAGCAAAGAAATTTGTTGTGTTTTATTTCCTCTTATATTAGAAATAAATTTAATAGACCTAAAAAGTCATATGTTATAAATTTTAAGATTAATTTGCTGGAGAGAAATGGCAGATATTCTTTGCACCAATAAATGTAGATTTAGTACTAAATAAATGTCCATTATAAATTAACTATTAAACAGAAAATTAATTTCTAGAGCAAAATTTCATTACATAAAATGAATATAAAAATAATGATCCTGTTTTTAATAATTACAAATATAACTTTTTATTGCCAAAGTGAACAAAATTTTTTAATTGAGTAGTTTTTGAAGCTTGTAATTAGAATATATGTTTTAGCATTATAAAAATTAAATATTATCTAACAAGCATACAAGATGCATGCATTATTTTCTTATATGTTTGCTCTCAATCTTGTAAGGCATTAGTTGCACTATTTAGTCAACTAGTGTTTCTTTTATTTTTTGCATACTACATGATGTATGGCTTACAGGAGTGATATCTGTACATCATGGAAGACTGTGTAAGTTTTATATCTTACAAATCCGACTGTTAAAAATATTAATTTACTTGCACTGTGTTCTCTTATCTGTTTAATAATTTATTGAGTAATCTATCTTGCATATTTATTTCGGGACTATTTTAATTATTATTTCCTAAAAATTTTGTGCACATGTAATTGGAAAAAAAAGAAAGGAAATGTTATTTGATCAAAAATTATACATTTGATTTTTGTCAGGAGTAAATTTTAATCATTTTCTTAATTTAATTAATTGATTAATTTAACCTAATTGTTTAAGTTTTTTAATACTGATTAAGAAATTATTAAGAATTACCCGTAAAATATATTCCTTTAAAAATTATATTATATTTTTTAAATTTGTGTTATTTTTGCTATTTTAAATTTTTGTTATTTTATTTATACTTGCATGTAATTTAACCCTTTGCTATATTTTTCCACATTTTATTTGATTTAAACTAGTGTCTGATTTATTTTAAGACTCACTTTTTTGCTGAAGTTTCATATGTATTATGTGTACATATATGTATTATGTGTAAAATAGTATCTTTTCAATGATCAAGTATTTATTTCTTTTAAAATTATAAAAAAGAAAAAATGTTGTAAAAAAGAAATGTTGGGAAAATAAAAGGAAAGAACTAAATTAATTTTCTTTGGGAGAAAGTAAAATTTGTTTAAATTAGCTTATATAGAAAATTTACTAAAAGCCAAGAAAATGCATTAGAAATAAGAAATTAAATTTATTTTTATCTTATTATTTTTTGTTTGTTTTTGTTTGTTTACTTAATAGTAAATAAATTCATTCAAAGTTACAATTGGGAACCACGAAACATGTAATGTAATGTGTTGGTTTAAATGAATCAAGCTTATATTAGATTTGTTTTATCAATATAATTGTTAGAAATGTCTGTGATTTTCTTGATAATGCAATTTAATCTTATCAAATCATGTATTTTTCATAAAATGCATCAATATCTTTGTCAGCTTTATTCATACTTGTTGAATACAATTCATCCAATATGATTTGGTAAAATGTGCCTTATTACAAGCTGTTTCTTGTAAAATTATAAGATATTGACATGGTAATGTATGACCTTTTACTAATAATCAAAATCAAATCAATTAAAACTAAAGTTGATTGGTAAAAAAATATGAAGCACGCATTTATTAATGTAAATGTATTTGTAGGTTTTATGCCTATGCCAAATGTGGGGACCACTTATCCTCCCTATCCCCCAGTGCCGACTGCAGCACAACAACCACCTTATCCTGCTGTATCGACTGCTTTCCCACCTTATTCTGGTAAATGTTTTATATAAGATTGTAAAAAAAAAAAAAAAAAAAAATTATTTATTATTTTTATTTTCTAGAAACTAGATTGAAAGTTGTGATTGTATACATATTTTTTAAATCACTTAATTTGATTTGATTTTTAAGAGCATTGATTCTCCAACTTAAATCCAATATATCTTCTTCTTCCAATATATCCAAAATTAACATACTCTAAATCAATTAGAATGAAAATAAAAATATGGTACACTTATTTTATGAGCATAAACCTTAATTATTCATTTTTGAATTATTTTTAATTACTCTAATGAATTTTGAGCTTTGTAAGTGTTAATTTTTTTGTCTAGTGCATATTATTATTCATTTATGCATATTAATGTCATTGCCCCTGTGTAAGTCCAGGTTAGAATAGCCTCACTGTAACCCATGTATGTCATAAAAGGTGACTGCAATGGTTACATAGTGCCAGTATAACTTTACTTCGACTTGACTTTACCCCACACAGCATAACCGGTTGGGGGTAAAGTCAAGACTTCTACCTTTGGATGTCATATTTCTTTGTGCCGCAAAGCCTACTATTCATTTAGGCATTATAATATGCTATTATTCATTTATGCTTATTAATTTTGTACATTTTTTTGTAAATTAAATGTATGTATTAATTGTTTTGTGTAATGAAACTTAAGTTTTATGACTTGAATATTCTAAATACTTTTGTTTATAATAAAAAAAATTGCTTTTTTTTATTAGTAAATAATCTGAATTACTTATCGATGTTATTGCTACATATAATTAAATAAATAAAAGATGGCATTTTCCTTTGCTGAGGCTAAAGATAAAAAGTTTGGATACTACTAACTTAAAAGTGTTTATTTAATATGTTTTGTTTCATTAATCAGTGGTAAATTTAATTACATTTTATTTCACTTTTTTGCTAAATATTTTAAATTGCTAATGAAATCAAGTTTTTAACTTTATCTAACATCTTTAATCACTCAAATTCTTCACTTTTTTCAATACTTATTTGCTATTGCTTTCATGGATTTCTTACTATCATTTTACTCTCTGGATAAAAAAAAAATATGTTTACAAATTAATATATAATACATCTAGTTTTTAATTATATATAAAATTGAATTAGAGGATTCAATTATATTGTTCATTATTGTATTTTACAAGTCATTTCATTATATTTTTAGCTGAACAATTTTGTATGTTGTAACAGCCTTTCCATTCTTAAAACTAATACAAAGTTCAATAGTGCTTAGTTTTGATTTATTATTTATCTGTAAAATAAAAATTTTACAAAAAAAAAAATTTAATGCATTTTTTACATAACTGTTTCTGATTCTTTGGTACCATAATTTTATCAAATAACAATGTAATGTTATTTATATTTAAATGAAAGTTTTCTTAAACTTTTAAAACAAATTGTTTTTTTTTATAAATCATTCTTTTCTTTTGAGAATATCACATAGTTACTTCAAATTTTTTCTCTAATTTTTAAATGTTTTGTCACAAATTCTTTTGCTGTTTTTTACAGTATTTTCAGTATCTCATTCTTTTAATTTATTTAATCATGAACAATATTTATGGGAAATTTTAGAAAAAAAATGTATTGAAAAGATATTGTAAAAGATAAATTTATTGCGTAACTATACATAATTAAACTTGTGTTCTTTTGCAGCTGTGTAAGGATTTATATTTTTCCTTATTGTGTGAATGTTGAATATCTTTGTTTACCTTAGTAATATAACATATTCTGTTAATTTCAAAATTAAATTTTAAAGGAAGTTTGTAAATTTAATTTTTATACATTTTTTTGTCATTGGTGATAATTAATCATTCTAACATTTGATTTTATATGTGTTTCTCAAATTTCTAATTATTCTTATTTACGGTTACAAGAAACGTTTTTTGTAGGCATTATTTTCATAGTTAATAACTATAAAAATAGTGTTAACAACTGTTTGTGCTGATGTAGGTGGCTATCCTGCTGCAACTGGTGGATATCCCAGTTATGGTGGCATGAACACGGCTTCCGGGGGGCTTCCTGCCACCAATAGCTATCCTCCAACTTCAACCACTCCTTACCCACCCACAACTGCATCTAACCTGTCTCAGCAGAGCAGCACAGGCACAATTACTCAGGAGCACATCCATGCTTCCCTGTACTCAGCAGTGGAAGACAAAGTCAAAAAGCACCTACGAGAAGTCCTTGCTCAATCTCAAGTAAGCGTTTTAGCTACAATTTCTAAAGATTTTTGTGTGTGTGTATGAATATTGATATAAAATTGTTATTAGCTGTTGTATGTAAGTAATAAATTATGTGTAGTCAAGATATTGAAGTATTCATTGTGAAACTTGATCGTGAGAAGCATTCTACATATGAAGTTTTGTTCCCTTAGCAATGCTGTTTATATATTAATTAATGTGTTTTTGCCAAAATTAGAGAGGAAAAAAAGTATGATGGGGGGGAGTAAAACAAATATGACCAAAAATTGTTTGGTTGATTTATTTCATTTTCAAAAATACAAACCTATTTATTTGGACTGAAATAGTTTATTTATAGCTGAACAGTTTATTTTACATAAAAACTGTAATTGCTGCTGTTATTTTTTTCATTTTAATAAGAGATATGGTTAGGTTAGTTCATGATGGATAAAATTAAATGGAAGGAGCAGAAGAGAGAATAATGATTGCTCCTCTATTTTTACATAGTAACTTATTTGTGACCATTAATTCTTAGTACTTTAGTTTTAAGTCTTAGTACTTACTTAAAGATTACTTTGAACTAAAATTTGGTTTCTATGTTAATTGAATGAGACCCTCAGTAGTGAAATAATTCATTTATTGTGTTATTAATTTAATTAATATCTTTGATCAGCAAATATTTTTTGATAGATTAATTTGAGTAATTCTTTAGTATCTCTTTTTCTAATGATAAAGGGAGATGCTAGAAGGTTCATTAAAAAAAAAACTTCATGCTAAATAAATTATATTTTATTTATAGCATTCAAAAAGGGTCATTTTCCAAATGAATCAAAACTAAGCAGCAACTATTTATTGCCAAAAACAGCATAAGTATTTAAATATTTACCAAACACTTATAACTGTAAGATCAGTATCTTTCTGTCTGTTTCTAAATACTATTCAATGTATTGAATAGTATAAATTATAGTAAAAATTTTAATTTAAAAATCTTTTAATAAAACATTTATATTATTATTTTTGTATTCTTATTTTATATTATAGTAAGTAAAGTATGATAATTTTACACACACACATATATATCATTTAATTTAATTTTAATTTTTTTATATAAAGAAACCATTATTTATGATTTTTAAGATAAATGTAAATATGTGATTGTTTGTGTAGGCTGAAATGGAAGTTTTGAAAAAGACTGAAGAAGATTTGAATAAAGGCAAAACAAAATTAGAGGATATTATAAATCGCTTGCAAATGGAACAGGTAAGCCAATATTTCTGACAAACCTTGTACATGTAATTTTAAAATATTTATAGAGATGATCATTCTGACTAATTTAATTGGTTTAATTTTGATTGTTTTGTGATTTAAGGAGGAATTCAAACTCATTCTAGTAAAGGAATTTTTTTTTTTTTTAAGTTGAACTTCAGGAAATATTTAAAGTATTAGCAGCATCTTCATGTTAGCATTTTAGAATATTTTGTATAAAAAGCTAAAACATAAATCTTGTTCTTTTTTTCTTCAATTAAAATTTTAGAAAAACATGTTAACTATTTCATCATAGCATGTTCATCAATTTCATTTGCATGCTAGTTAATAATCTTTTAATTTTGAATAGGTTATTTAGTATTTAGAAATATAAGAAAATTTACAAGAGACCTGTTAAATTAATCATTTAAGTTATGCAATTAAAATAAATGTTATTTGGATTAAAAATTAATATTATAAATAAAAATTTTAGATCACTCTATATATTGCCTTAGACTTCCGCGGGTTAAAATAAACATTTCTAAAAATCCTTAATTTTCTCCTCTTTTTGATTTTACTTTTAATGGGAATCAATGTTATATCCATATTCAGGAAATCCTTTATTTTCTATCAGTTTTATTTGTAAAAAATTATAGCCAAACATATATGCATATAGAATATATTATATTATATTACCTTTATAGAGTAAATGTTTTAAGTATTTTGATATTTTATTTTATAAATCAAAAATATTTTTATTTTCATAAACTTATTAAAAAAAGGTTTCCTTTAAAAATGAAGAGCTTAGCATATAAATGATAAAATTTAATTTTAATTTTTATAATTTTGTTCCCTTCTTAGAGTTACTTAGAGAAAAATATTCACATTTTGAGGTCAAAAGAAGTAGAAATGGATGAATTGCTTGCTAAAGTAGAAAAGCAAGAACAAATTGATATTGATGAGGCTGTTGTTGCACCAGCTCCACTCTATAAACAGTAAGATTTCTTTACATATTTTTTTATCTTGTGTACTAAAAATTTATATTTAAGAAAAATTTATTATAAATTTGGATGCAAATTATATATACATTCAAGAGCCAAAACATTATGACCACCCCTACATTTTTCAATGAACTCGCCTGGATGACGTGGAAGGCACGAGATCAGGTGGAAGTGGTACTTAACTGGTATTAAGTGGTGGTATTAATCCTTGCCAAGGTGGGTTGAAGCTGTGTTGCACGCCAAAGGTGGGCCATCTCGTTAGTGACAGGTGGTCATAATATTTTGGCTCTTGAGTGTATATTGGGTGACTTATTTTTAATTTTTCAGCTATTTCTAATCCTTTTGTACAAATAAAATGTAAATCATTTTATATTGTTAATGTGTAATCTTATTTATCAAATGAAATATTTTCATTACGATTTACTTTTAGTACTTTGCATTTGTTCTACTGTCAAATCAATCTTCTATGTCTGATCTAAACTATAATTATAATTTATTATACTTTTTAATTCTAACTTATATCTATGACTATTTCAAAACTTTCATGTTGGAACTAGAAAGTTCTATGTGCCATAATGAGCATGATGATTGGAAACTCAGATTTATGAGCTCTTCCATATTTGTTCCTTGATTTATTTATTGAAAAAGTTGTCTTGGAATTTTTTCAATAATAATGGATTTGAAAATAAATTTATGGGAGTCACAAAATTGTAGAATAAGATTATTAATTTCCTTGCTTAAGTTCAGCATCATAAAAGTAATATAATATAAAATAACACATTAATATGGTTAAAGAGACTTTGACAAAATTGCTATTATTGAATGTGTTAACAAAATAATTTTGCTGAGCCCTTTTAACATGAAAGTGCAAATTCTACAATCTTAAAATTCTTGAAATTTTACATATTAATATATTTCAGCTTAGAAAAAAAAAAAAAAAATTTAAAATTTTTTGACAACAAAAACAAATTGATCATTGGTAAATTAGAATGAATTAACATCCGTTTATCTTGGGTCATTTTTTTTTTTTTTTTTTTTTTTTACAATGTCAAAATTTTCACATATCTTTCAGCTGTGACTTTGCAATAATCAAATAGCATATATGTATGTATATTTTGCATTTTTAATATTTGTTTTTCATTTAATTTACAATTAAGAGTGTTGAAAATCTTTTCAGAATTTTAAATGCATTTGCTGAAGAAAATGCTACAGAAGATGCTGTGTACTACTTGGGTGAAGCACTAAGAAAAGGTGTTATTACTCTCGACCTTTTCTTAAAAGTAAGAATTTCTAAAAAATTTTTTGTACTTTATTTACTCTTTTTTTCATTAATATATATTATCTATCAATACAAATAATCATGGAAAAATTATAGTAAACTTTAACTAAAATTTTCAAGTGTTTTAACATATTCCTTAAGAATTATTAATCAGCTAATTAATAATTATGTTTTAAGTTAATACCTTTTATTTATAGTATATTTCGAATTAAATATTGTCTTGAATAAACTTTTTTATATATAATTTATCAATATCATTTGATATTCAAATTATAATATTACAAAATAATTTTTGAAAAGAATTATATTATTTTAAACTTTTTAACAGATCTTATCTATGTAGAAGTAAAACTTCAGGCTTAAACAATATGTTTAAGCATAATTTATTTCTGCATTCAGCAATACTTTTTCATTATCTCATATACAGGATATAATGATGTATAATTTTTTATAAAAAAAATTATTCTCTAAAGTTATTGTAATACCAATGCTTATTTATCAATTGTTTTAGTATTTAAACATTTCATATCAAAATAAAAAAAACATTAAACATTATATATAAGCGCGAACTTGGGTATTTGCTTGGTATTTTACATAATATTTGATTATTATTAACCAAATTCTATCTAAATAAAACATTTATTAATCCTTAGGATTTTAAGTGATTCAATGTGAAATTTTATATTCTTAATTGTATATAACATTTATTTTATTTTTTTATATTTATTTGCAGCATGTGCGTTCTTTATCCTGGAAGCAATTTATGTTAAAGGCATTAATACAGAAATGTCGTGAAAAGGCCAACCTCCCACATTGATGGTAGATGTTCCCGGTATAAGAATGCCAGCAATTTTTCGAAAGGAATGGACTGTAAAATAATATTTCGATTTTACGTTCGAAGAATTCAAAGGCATTATACAGCGTAAACATATTCTGTTTTATTAGAACCTTGTATAATATACATTGTTTGATTGTAATAAATATTTTAATTTAAATAAACCTGTTATAATATTTCAGTCTTAAAACTTTACTTTAATTTTCATGCCAGTTAGTTTGGATAATGAATTTTTTTTCCATGTATGCACACAATTTTAAGTTGAATACATATGTAATCATAAAAATATTCCAATTATGTTTATAATTTATTAATGGTAGAATCATGTAAAATGTTTGTCTCTAAAGGCTCATATCTGCTGTTCTGTATGTAAAAAATATATTATTAAATTCTTTTACTATTTTCTTTTTATTTTGTTTATTTTTATTGTTTAATTTTTCATTTTGTGTAAAAGTGAAATTTATTTTAAATAAACAAAGTTGTTAATTATTATTTATATTTTTCAAATTTGCATTACATCACTTTAAAAGTGTTGGAAATATTCACTTTGATAAGATATTAAATATTAAGTAATCTTCTCTCCTTCCCAATGACCAAAAAAAATTTTTTTAACTAACCACAAAAATATAAAAAGTATGCAATTAAGATAAAATACCCACAAAATTTGGTAATAATATTGAACATAAACAGCTTTAAATATATAACAACATTATCTTTCATAATGATGCAAATCTTTATTAGTTCAAGTTTCTATAAATTTGATTATTTTTATAGATAATGATAAGCAAAAGAAATAAGTACAAAATTTATTAATAGAGGGTGCTCATGCAAAAGCTATTCAACAGGACAGCTACAAGTTGTGTATGTTTATTATGCTAACTATTTGACATAGAACTGACCTTGGCAACAAGCATCTTGTTTGGTAATATAGAAAGATGCTAAAAAAAGAATTGCCTTATTCTGAAATCTTCTACTGAAGCCCAGATTCATCTGTGAACAAGATGGAAAAGAATATTACTTCTTAATCAAGCCTTTTACTTATTTTTAACCTAACATCAATTGGAGGTTAATATGAATCATTTAGAGAAGTCATTTAATCTTTCTTGTATAAATGTAAGCTGTATAATTTTATTTATAAGAACTTGCCTTCCGAGAATCCAGAGTTTATAACAATAAAAAAAAGAAAATCAAAATTGATTGTATATGACATACATTTTGTCTTGCTAAACCACCTCAGCAACAGTTTTTTACTCTCACTGTGCACACATTTATATGTGCAAGTATTATTATCAATATATTACGATTTATCAATTTATGATGGTTGAACCTCATGATACTGAAAATTACCAAACCTCACATTACACAACACAAGTCGATGCCAGGGTTTAGATTTTTTTGACATGCCTACAAATTTTTATCAATTTTTTATTAATAGTCTTACTAAAGACGTGTTTTCATACATTTGCAGAGCACTTTGTCTTTATTTATAGTACATTTTCTGTAGTTTATGCCCTATATGTGTATATTACAGAGATACTAATAATATCAAGTGAAGTATCATATGGTAAATCTAACATTTTCAAAATATAAGATAAATATGAAAAAAAATAAAATTGTTGTCCATGCACGACTATGCTATTATTCTTTTATTCATGCTGATTGCTAAAAACTTAACTCTCTTTCTTGTTTTAAATTATAAATTCAGTATGCTTTTTGTAGGAATACATTTACATATATATATACTATATATGTATAAAGAGGCATTGAATTTCTGATTATTAAAATTTTTTTAAATTTCGCTTTCTCTTGGGGGGGGGAAACTTTCTTTTTATTGCATTGACATTTTTCATGTTTTCAGTACATCCAAATGGATCTACTGTTTTACTAAATATGAATAATATGGCACAAAAACAAATTTGGCTAAGCTATTCAAAATAATTTTAATACATATCTTTACATCTGAGTAAATCATGAAAATTAAAGTTTAATTTGTTTTTAAAAATATTAATGTATGGAGAATGCATAATAAATAGAACATATATCTGATATGGGAGAAAAAAATTCTCTTATATGAGATATTTAGCAGGATATAAATTTAGGAATAAATACCATCAGTGACAAAGTGTGTAGATCACTGGAAAAAAAATTTCTTTTTCGTTCTGTTTTCTAGTCTGAGTCAAAGAAGGAACAAAATGGAAAATGAAACATGAATAAATTAGTGAGAGAGATGGAAAGTGCATGAGACAAAGAGAGAGAATTTTTTCTAACAAAAAAAATGAATGAAAATTATTTATTAAGGACTTTCTGCAATATAGTGAAAAAAAAGTAGGAACTGACTTAAAATTTTTTTTTTATATTGGTTGTTTTTCTTTTCGATTAAATGCTGTATCCTCAAAATTTTGTTATTATGTCATGTACATATCTGAAATATTTTCAATTTTATTCTTTGCTTACAATAATGCAGAGCGGGAGATATTTTGATTTTATGAAAGAAAACTACAGAATTAATTTACATCTGTATTATTGAATATTATGTTTCATTACGTTAGAAATAATTATTTTTCATTAAATTTCAAAAGTGAAAACCATCTTGGAAAAACAATACTGAAAGACAAATTTTCAAAAAAGGTTACTCTTGTTAAATTTGATTGTTGAATTATTATTGGACATTTATTTTGCTTATAATAAATTATTTTTTAGCAAGGAATGTAAATTTATAGATCTACTATCAGCAATAAATGTAATTATAATTTTTTTTTCTATTTAAATTCATTGTTTTTGAAGTAGTGAACATTAGCAATGTTAGAAAAAAAAAAAGTTAAATTGTTATTTTACTTTGTAACATGCAATTTAAGTAATAGATTATTTTTTCATAATTAATAATTTTGATTTATAATTCATAATTTTAATTAATTTTTTTAAGTATGTAATGGGGAAATATTTGGTGTGATACACAGGACCAAAAGCTGAATGAATGAAATTGAATATTGTAGCAAATTGCCACATCTAAAGTCATATCAGAATTGAGCCACTGTCGTGAAAGTTTGTGGGAAAAAAGCAAAAGATGCAAGAACATTTGTGAACTATTGGGGATCCGTTTCAGAAGGAGTTTATTTTTGGTCACTCATCAAATTATTTATGACTTTCCAAAACACGACTAGGATCTCGCTAGTAAGAAAATTTATTTTTCTGTTCGGAAAAGTAGCTAACGAATGTTCAATAATCACGCGCCAAATCTGGATGCCACTTCCGTTCTTGAAAGTGCAAATCGATCCGTACGACTGTAGATTCATTAGTAAAGGGGTTTGTTTTTCGAAGTCATACTGAAATGTTTGGAAAAGGTGTTGGCGAGTCAAAATAATCGCAGTTGAACAGAGTGTAAATATCAATCTGAGCTAATATTAATTATTACAATTCGAAAAGGACTGACTGAACAAAATGTTAATGCTTGATTTGATTTGTCGCTCTACGGTCATTTTGTGCACACGAGAAAAATGTTAATGCAGATAGTTCTTTTTGAACACCTTAACGGATGATAAGGTAGGGAAGGATTTCTGAAATTGTAAAGCGCGAACGGTCTGAAATTAAAGGCAGATACATTTAAAAAAAAAAAAAAAAAGGTGTTAGAAAATGTAAAAATGTTCTTTAAAAAAATTTCAGAACATTTTTCTAAGAGTATAAACTTTAATTATCATCAATTTCAAAATTATGGATAATTGTTCTTTTCATAACTAAAAAAGTTTCATGGCAGATTTGAAATTGATGCTCATTTCCATTCTGAATTTTTTTTGTGGAGTTTCGGATTCGCGCTGCAACAAGATCGCTTTTATTAAAACATTCATAATCACGACTCCTTTCACAAATTCTTACTTAATTTTTTTTTTTTTTTTAAATTATAAATCACACATTGAAAGAATTTTTTCTTTAAAGAGAGCTATATAATTAAACAGTTGCATTCTAATAAAACTAATTTCCTGCGGGCTCTAATTTCTTTTAACACTAATCACTCTTATATAAGGCAAGAAATTTATACGTTCAGATTACTTGCAATTCAAAATCTTTATAATAATAATATTCATTTTTTTTTTTTTCCGCTGGGTTAATTATTTTTTTATATTTCATGCTTAGTTGAAAATTATAATAGGAATAAATAAAATTATAACTTATTTTTAATTAAATAAAAGCTTTTTTTTTTTTTTTTTCACATTACTCTTCTAACTACGTTGATCAAAAATCGTCTGCAAAAGAATAACGAATGGGGAATGGCATCATAGCTTGCTTATGCCAACTTATTCAGTTTTTAGATTCACCATTCGTATTTAATGTATTTTATTTTCTTTGATTTTTTCATTAATAAATTCGTAAATATGTTCCTGAGCAACATTAAGAATTATTTTGAAAATTCCCTTGAAAATAAAATGGTAAGTTTTTATGATTAAATTAGTTTTTTTAAACTTTTTTTGTTCATTTCAAATGTTCTATCACGTAGGCTGTAAATTTATTTTTTTTCGTTCTAAATTTCTTTTTAATTTATATTCTCTTTTTATTTTGTTGTAACAATTAAATTAAATACTTGGATATGTTATTCCTGCCGTCAATCTTTTGATAAATTTAAAATAGATACAAAAACGCCTATTTTTTTTAAATAGAAAAAAATCGCCAGTCAGTATATGGATATTACTTTTCAGCGACATTTATTCAATGTCTTTATTATTAAATAGCATTGTTTGTGTGTGTGTGTGTGTTAGCGATTAATAAATAGCAATTTACAAGAGGAAGCAAATGATTACTGCCAACATCGAATATTTATAGATAACATAAATGTTTTATATTTTATTCATAAAACATAGTTTAAATTACAAAGAAAGGTAAATTAATTTGTTTATAATTTCGTGTTTTGCATTCGATTGGAATTTTATTTTTAGGAACACTGTATTAATTATTAAGACAAAAAAATATATTTAGTTCATTAATATTTCTTTATTTGTAATAATTGGAATTTTAAAGTGTATTTTTTTATACTAAATAGTATTCTACGATATAATGCAATCAAACTCAGGTTCTCTCAGATATTAGCTAGCGAATTCTACCTTTGTGTAGTGGTCATGTATGATAGGATTGTGGAAAAAAAGACAAACCTACAAGGATATTATTAAAAACCTTCATAAATACAGTGACATAAATTTATTAATTAAAGTACCAATATAATTAATTGATTTATAATATTTAAATAAAAGGATATCCTGCAGGGCAATAATAAGTTTGCTAATTACTTTCTATATTAAGACTACAATTACTTAGAACTTAGCAAAATATGCAAACATAAACCTCATTATTTGCTACTTTAAAAAGTTATTATGTTTTGCTTAGTATACGTTATATTGTTAGCATAATTTAATGATTATAAATTAGAAAGGTACATAGACACATTTACTTTACATCACATATTTTTAATAAACTATTTAAAAGTTATTCACGGTCATTAACGAAGACATTTAAAGCATTTGGCATAACAATTTTATATTGCATCGATTGTTTTATGAAACAATAGATTATGGCTGTCGATTTATGTCTTTTGGTAAAAACATAGATAAAAAATAAAATTCTAGGTCATTAATTGGGAAGATGTTGTTACAATTGTAACAATTCTTTCAAAATAAACTGTCGCCTCATCAAGTATGTTTAAAATTTCATTACATTTATTTCAGGACATTAACAACTTTATTGGTGACAATTACCTTATACATATTATTGTTTTTAATTCGCCAATGACATCTGAACAATAGAAACATTTTAGAAGACCAACTTTTTAATATATCATTAAATTGAATCATCGTCAAATGTCCCCTTTTGATCTATTTTAAAAGTGCAAAATGTCGTTCAAGAATTATTAAATATGAATTGTTTTGTTCCATATATAAGAATGTTATTCATTTTGAAGTACGCCATTGTTGCATTAAATTAGTTGTGTAGTACATTCAATGATATGAACTTATTAATTTATACAATGACCTAGAAGGTAGTGTATTTGAATTTTTAAATTAAAGCGATTCTTACTCCCACAAACAACCATGCCACCGCCAGGATTCAAACCTGAAGCCTGTGGCACCAAAGACCAGAGCACCGCCAACTGGCCATCAGATCATGGAAAACTGGATTTAGAATGGTAATTCCCCTGATTCTACTACTGGAATTGATCGTTCCAAATTACTATGATTCAATGTAGATCCCTCACTCCTCCTATTGGTGCACCCTGAATATCACTGAATCTATTATATATACACTGAAGTGACAAAAGTCATGGGATAGCAATATGCAAATTTTCAGATGGCAGTAGCATCGCGTAGAACAGGTATAAATGCGCAGTGCTTTCGCAGAGCTTTCATTTCTGTTCAAGTTATTCATGTGAAGAGGTTTTGACGTGATGATGACCGCACGACGGGAATTAACAGACTTTGAACGCGGAATGTTAGTTGGAGCTAGACGCATGGGTCATGCCATTTCGGAAATCGTTAGGGAATTCAACATTCCCAGATCCACTGTGTCAAGAGTGTGCCGAGAGTATGAAATTTCAGGCATAACATCCCACCATGGACAGCGCAGTGGTCGACCGCCTGCATTTAACGACCGAGACCGGCGACGTCTGCAAAGAGTCGTAAATTCTAACAGACAAGCAACACTGCGTCAAATAACCGCAGAAATCAATGTGGGACGTACAAGGGACTTGTCTGTTAGAACTGTGCGGAGAAATTTGGCTTTCTTGGGCTATTCCAGCAGAAGACCGACTCGAGTGCCTTTACAGACAGAACGACATCGCTTGCAGCGACTCTCGTGGGCACGTGAGCATATCGGTTGGTCCCTAGATGAATGGAAAACCGTGGCCTGGTCCGATGAGTCACGATTTCAGTTGGTAAGAGCTGATGGTAGGGTTCGAGTGTGGCGCAGACCCCACGAAGCCATGGACCCAAACTGTCAGCAAGGCATTGTTCAAGCTGGTGGTGGCTCCGTAATGGTGTGGGCTGTTTTTTCATGGCATGGACTTGGTCCTCTGGTGCGACTGAACCGAACACTTTGACTGGAAATGCTTATGTTCAGCTACTTGGAGATCACTTGCAGCCATTCATGGACTTCCTGTACCCAAATAACGATGGGATTTTTATGGATGACAATGCGCCACGTCACCGGGCCACAATTCCAACGAATGATCTGGCCACCTAGATCGCCCGACATGAATCCCATCGAGCATTTATGGGACATCATCGAGAGGTCTGTTCGTGCCTAAAATCCTGCACCATCAACGCTTTCACAATTATGGACGTCTATCGAGACAGCATGGCTCAATATTCCTGCAGAAGACTTCCAACGACTTGTTGAGTCCATGCCACGTCGAGTTGCTGCTCTTCGCCGGGCGAAAGGAGGGCCGACACGATATTAAGAGGTATCCCATGACTTTTGTCACTTCAGTGTATATATATGCTTTTTCTAATGAAGAATAATCTCAGGTGAATGTATCTAACCAAATAAGTTGTGTGAAACAGCATTGTATTGCATATGCTTGCTCTTGGGATTTAACAATAGCCAAATTTAAAATAAAATGTTTTTACACTGAATTTAAAAATGAAATTTTGAATATTTGATTAGGGTTTAATTATAATTGGAAGATGATATTCAAAAGTTCACTAGAGATTTATAATTTAAATACTCTACATCAATTTTATTCTCATGAGAGAAATATTATTAACTGGAAATTATCTATGCGTACATTATGAAATTATTATGTAACATTATTTAATTTTATTATGCAAATATTATTATTTTTTTTAAATATATCAATGGATTACTATACTGTGTCAAATCTATTTTTAATTCTGTTGAAGCTTAAAAAATTATATTATATTTTTTGCAAGGTCGAAAAAAAAATGCATAATTCAACAATTCCAATGTATATCCAAGTGTTCGAAAAAAAAAAAAAAAAAAGAGTTTTGTTGACACGTACTAGTTGATAAGAATATATTTTTAATTAATCAGAAAGAGATGCTATCTTATCTCATGTCGGATTATATGTCAAGGTACATTGACTTCCAGACACCTGGAGGTTTATCTGTTTTCTCATTTGTTTGCACAGTCGGTGGAAACAGCTATTTTCCGTGTTTGCAACTATTGACATCATGGCGGAAGTCTCATTTGGTTAATATGCCGCTTTTTCCTATGAGGGTGTGCGGGTGGCTTTTTCATTAGCCTTCCGAAGAACCAGGAAGTGTGGGGAAAATCCTACTATTCTAGAAATTTCTGACATCTCGGATTTGTACATTTGAAAAACAAATGAGCTTCATGTTGTTACAACATTTGCATTTTAGCTTTTAGTTAATGTCGTAAAAACTGTAAACTTGACAGTTAATTTGTTTGAAATCCTGTTACTTGAATTAAATTAAATGCAACAAATCTGAAAGATGCGGGATTTGTTTAAGAATTTATAAATATCAATTGAAAAGTTTTACCATTTCAGCAAATGTTCATCAAAGAGTTTAATTTTTTTTTAAAAATAGCAGTTTTTTTTTTTTTTAACTTTATATAAATTGTTATTCACTAAGTGATATAATTTTAGATGAAATGCATAGTTATTATATATAAAGTAAGTCAGTTTATGCATCCTTTTTGTTTTAGTGACAAAACAATATTCTAAGCTAATCGTTTAAAAAAAAAAATATATATATATGATTTGAATGAGAAGTTTTTCGATTTGTATTTAGAATTTCATAAATACATTAAAAACTCTCAAATGAAAAAATTTGATGACAGGTGTTTAAGTCAAATTCATTGAAAATGTTATTACATTACAGCTGTTTAACTGCAGGTTGAAGGTCAAATATTTTTTTTTTAATTATATTTTGAAATATGTTTGTTTGGAATTTTAATTTGGAATTATATTTGAATAATATATTTTTAATTATATTATATATATTAGGCTGTCTGCCTATAGGCAGATTTCGAGACAGGAGATACTTATTTTTTATGGGTAGTATTGTCAGCCCAACGCTGTGCAGTTATAATAGACCGGGACCTACAATTTAAAAGTAGATTCCGAACCACTACAAGCATACATGCCACCATCGGGGCTCGAACCCAAAACCTTTGGTACCGAGCACCAGTCACTCAGCCATCAGGCCTCAGAATTTGTTTTAAAAAATAAAAACATTTCTTCCTCCCAATCACTTTAAATAATACACTTTACTATGTACCAAAATTTTCAGATTAAATAAGTTATTGGAATATTCAATGCATTTTTGTTATTTCCTTTCTTTTTAAATAACTTTTTAATACCAACTTTCAACAGATCATTTAATAATAAATTTTAATTGTTTTAAATCTAATGGTTTACCTCTACCAATTTAATTACATTTTTTTGAAAAAAATAAATTTAAAATATTCTTAGATTTAAATAAAATATTAATTCCACAATAAATAAATTAATAATAATTAACTACTACATAATAACAGAACCAGAACTTTTTAACATTATTTACCACCATTAAACATACACACACACACAAACAAACAAAAAAAAAGTTATTTTCACAAAAAAAAAAAAAATCGTTTAATTATGCAACTGAAATGTATAATAATTCAATTATAAATAAAAAATTATTACATTTTATTCGTAACATAAATTTAAAGGATAATGAACCAATCACTGAAACAAAATGAAAAATTTAAACGAAAAAAAAATCACATTAGGCCTAATGAAAAAAATAATAAAAACTAATGATAATAATAAATAACAAAAATAAAAACTGCAACTTACTGAGCCATTTCGTTTCAATTAGAATTTTCGGGATGAACTAATAATTAGCCTGAGAAGATAATAGAATAAAAAGGCTTTACTGATTCTCAAAAATTGGGAGTAACAAATTACTGTGTCCTTTTATCATCAGTAAAATAAAAGACAGTGCATAAGACACAGGCACACAATGCTTTACTTTCTTCTTCACTGTCTGTTATTTGAGGTTCCAAAGCAAGCTGGTAAAAGAATGTAACGATTGGAGTGAAATGTAGCTTGGCGAGGCCATCCAAAAAAAGTATTGGCTAAAAGAAATACGGCGCTGTTAATTAACTTGAAAAATTCTTATCTTCAACACAAAGCAGTATCTATAAAAAGTCTTTCTAAAATGAGACCGTGTTTGTTGTATTTAAGACAAAGAAAATATATTGCGTGTTTTGAAAAAAAACTGAAAGGTCTTGATTTTTGTGTATTGCAGTAGCACGTTTTCTTTCTTTTTTTTCCCTTGTGATTATATAAATAAGTTATTCATTAATTACAAAGTTTGTACCAACATTGGATAAATTTAGCTAAAAACTGCGTAGAATCGAAATCACTTGAATTACATCGAATTGATAATTAAAAAAAAAGTTCAGTTTCAAAAAAATAATGTTTTGTTTACAAATAATATTTACATTTTTATTTCACTTTAATTAAAATAGATGTTTTTTATTTCGATTTGAGGTTATTAAAACCAGAAAGGCATGAAAAGCTAGACTCACTAGAGCACAAATACGTAACTTTAAGTTATTATTTTTGAGAGAAATTCATATTTATGTTTTAAAAGAGCGAATACAAAATTTAGTGATGCAAGCACTGCAAAAGCTATTATCGCAAATAAAAACTATTTCTTAATTAGATCTAAATTTAAAATTAAAATTTCACATTTGTCTTCAAATTTAATGAATCGTTTTGTTTTGGAAAATGAAAATAGAATCCCATGGAATATAAGACAAAAAAAAAAAAAAAAAAAAAAATCACTGGTAAAGTAGGAAATTGATGTTTTATTATACAATTAATAATGTATACTTTACGACAAAACTACACAGAACGCCTTATTAAATATTATTTTACTTAATTAATTGTTACTGTTGATAGATAAAGCATGAAAATGGGCAAAGTCTATTTGGATCAATAAAGATTTGTAAATAAGCATTTTCAGGCATAAATATTAACAAATATATAAATACATATCACTTGAATAATGACCTTTGAGCTTAGTCACATTAAAAACCCAACCAAAAATTAAAGCTCCTTATTAAATTATTATTGTTGTTGTGACTAATCCTCAATGTCCTATAATGCGGGATGGGCATCCCATGAGTGATCTACTCATGGATGGAGGGAAAGGGGCAGCTTCTGTTGTGATGGAGCACCCGTAGGTAGAAGTCTGACTTTTGCTCCGTAATGCTGTTACAGTCATATGAGACCGGGACCTACGGCTTAAAGTGGATTCCGATCCACTTCAAACATCCATGGCACCACCGGGACACGAACCCGAAACCTGTGGTACCGAGCGCCAGACCCCTAGCCATTCGACCATTCAGGTCCATTAAATTAATGTGATTGATAGAATCTGCTGCAGTCTCTGCTTTTGGAAACAAGGAGATTGTTGGCAATTGTAATGATGGCATGTATAAGTGCCTCGCATCGGCTAACAGAGTATCTGATGGGATTTATCTCACACGACATGCAAATGGGGAACAGTTACCCCTAAAGCTCCTCCTGGAAAGCAATTCCTTATTACCTGTCAGTGAATTGTTCGTGGTATGCGTAAGTGGAAGTATATGCAAATATGAAATTTTTACTCAATAATTACATAGTATATATATTTTGCATTATATTGTTTATATATATATATATATTATCAAAACATTGTTGTATTTGGCTTTTGATGCAGCCCGCACTCAAGCGTTTCAAACAGTGAGAATAGGCGACTTGCTTTTTTCACAGGTCTGTGCATAGAAAGCAATTGACAATTAACAACAAGCAACAGATAATTTACTTTAGATAACTGTATGTGGGCATAGATCGTGGCTTTTAAAGTCAAAGGTAAAGTATACATTAAAGTAAAAAAAAAAAAAAAAAAACATTACTTAACATCATGCATTCACTAGACGCTTCTTCCGCAACAATGAATTAGATTAGTTGTTTGACATTATCTTCAGTTTAAAACACACTAACAAATTGATTGCTTCCTAATTAACTTTTCAACAACGCAATATACCGTGATGCACTTGTCCGTAATGCATGTGATGGATTTCAGTAGGGTATCGTAAACTCTCTGAAGAAATTACTGTTTTTGTGTTTCAGTAGTGAACATCAATAAAGAACCTTTCTACTCAATGCTCTTGTTTCACGTTTTTTTTCACCCTCTTTTATCTTCGTTTTCTTCATTATCGTATTTGCAATTTTTTCGTCTTCCCACGACATACTTTTGGACACGCTGAAAGTCACGTTCACTGCAAATGGGGGAAACGTCTTGATTAGATGAAAGATTCAACGGGCCAAAACAGAGTGTTTTTAAAATAGGCTCCGTAAAAATCATCCATGCATCGTAAATCCATTCATATTCAAGATTAATGCTATTGTGATTTGTTCTCTTAAGAATATCAGAAACGTGAAAAGTTTATCGAATTGTTAAATATAAACGTCTTATATATGAATAATAATTATAGGCTATTATAGATTTATCATGTTTTTGCCAATACTAACCTCCTTTGAGAATCAGTTGTTTGTCCTAGATAGGAGACCTTTTTAATAAAATTGAACAAACTGAAAAATTAAGACCTATTTTTAAATTTTAAAATAATTTGGAAATACAAAATCGATTATAATGTGGATAAATTTAATAAAAATTTATACAAAAACAACATTTCTTATTAGAAAATAGAGGATCCTCAGATACTATGAATTAAATTTTCTTAATAACTTAATTAATATTTTTAATTTTTCCCTGATAAGTAAAGTAGGCTATGTCTGGAAGTATCTAAGCGGGGTCTTTTGAACTAAAGCAGCTTGATTTAAAACCCTGTAAACAATGAAGAACCGAAACTTAATATAGCTGTTTGGTTTGTCGCTCTACGATCATTTTGTGTACACTTTAGGCTAATTAGACCGAGATCTACAGTTTAACGTAGATTCCGAGCCACTTACAAACATCATGCCACCGCCAGGATTCGAACCTGAAATATAAAAGGCCAGAGCGCTAGCCAATCGTTCATTAGGCCACTCCTATAAAGGAGATAAAGATATTTCTTTCATACAACGATTTAAATGCACCTTATAAAATAAAATTTGTATTAAAGTGTAAACAAAGTTAAAATAATTTAAAATTAGACGAAAAAGAATTGAAATGGATTTATAAATGAATATGGCTTTGACAAGTTTTCTGACTATGTTCGAGTTATTTTTATGCGAAACTTAGTAGTTCTAGGTACTTTAGATTTATGTCAACGCAAAAATATGCGTACACACCTATTACCTACTAATGTACTATTTATTATCCGTCCAAGCGATTGTCATAAAATTCAAGTTTGCATTTTTTAAAATTCTGCCGACAATAAAATTAAATCTTCATATTTCCACAATAATCCTTTTTCTTACCAGAGATATTTTCCTCCATTAAAACAATGTATCGTACAGAACGATTTTAAGAAACATACTATCCAATTCTATTAAATAAAAAAATAAAAGCATTTTTTTATTTATTTTTTCCACTTCAAAAGCCTTCAGGACAAGATTATACCCATTCACTCAATTGTCTTCGAATGCTTCCTTCAAGACTAATTTCTCCAATATTACGAATATTCCTTGTTGAAACCTGACTTAATCCACTTTGGTTGACTGGTAGACCTTGGAATCAATTGCCCCCATGGCAGAATTGCTGAGATGTTCTGTTGCAGTACTGTATGTTCGAATCCCTATAAAGAGTGGTAGTTAAGTTGTGTCGAGTCTAGTATCCTTAGGGTACATAGAGTTGTTATGATCTGGAGAATACATTTGAAAGATCATTGATCTAGAGAAAATTACCCTAACAATGAAGGAGTGGCCAAACTTTTTTTTGTATTTCAGATTGACTTTCTATTTGAAATTCTGGCTAGGTTTGGTTAAGAGGATTTTCTAGTTAGATTTGGTTAAGAGGATTTTTTTTATGTCAACAAAACCAAGAAATATTACTATTTAATAGTAAAAGCATTGTCTTTGAACCCATTAGTCATTCACTGGGTCTCTGTTCCGAAGTATTTTTATACCATTCAACATTGTAATTACTTTGATGATAAAGTGCATTGAATTTAAACAAGTGAATAGGATTATTCTTTTTTTAAATCGATTCTTAATTTTATTGCTGTAAAGCCTCCCGGCGCACAAGCGAATTTCGAAGAGATGCTTTTAAAATGAAACATATCGGGTTTTTTTTCCCCCAAAAAATGAAGCATTTTGAAGCAAACAGTTTTTCTCCTAAATATGTTTTCAATGCAGACTCGTGCGCATGTAATTATTTAATGCCTTCAACGAGTGAGCTTTATATCATTTTCCATCCTCTTGTTATTTCAATTCCTTCTATTAACTCACACTCTCCTTATATATATCTTGTTCAAATTTTCAGTAGTTAATAAAATACTTTTTATTCACACTTTTTTTATGACACTTGATGTTAATACAATTTTTTCAAATATTAATTCAGTAATTAAATTTAATTAATTAATTAATTATATTTTTTTTTACATTTAAGTTGCATATATCTACCAATAGATGGCGCCAGATAAACTTTAAAAAATGACTGAAAATTATTTATAAAGAACTTTCTGCAATATTGTGAAAAAAAAGTAGGAATTGACTTAAACATTTTTTTTTTTTATATTACTTGTTGTAAGTTTAAAAAGACATCATGTCGATGGACATAGAATTTTTTAATAGTGAAATTAAAAAAAGACCCTATTATAGAATTACACGATGAAGGAACATTGGTATTTAAAAAATAAATTATGGTAAGAAATGTATGAGATTGAGCTGGGTATTTAGTCATTTATGGCGCTTAGCGAGGAGTATAGAAACTTTTCAGTATAGGGGCTATTTAATCATATAAAATGTTGTCAATGCACGGAAGCCCTAGAGAATAAGCCGTTTTTGACATATTTTATTATTTATCAAATGAAGTAAAGGAAATTTAGTTCGCGAATATAAAGGCATTCGAAAATATAAAAGAAAATATGTAGCAGATTCTGTATTATTCAGGGTTAACCAATGGGGGTTTGTTACACTGTACCCACATTTGACCACAAGAATTTTGAACGAACAGTCCCAGGGATAACATGCAAATAAGCATCATCCACTCCGGCCTCCTAGAATTCAACGGCAGGACATTCTGGCTTATGGATTTGCTGTGCTTCTTTCCGGCTTAGATGGATATCAAAAAAATTTTAAATAACTTTATTTATTTTTTTTAATAATTTAATTTAAATTTTAAATTAATTAATTCTTAATTTAAGTTACGTTTATTAAATAACTTAATTTTAAAGCAAAAACAGACTGCATTCTACACAAAATTTTCAATTTTATGAACTTTTTTTATATGGAATATAATTCTGGGAGAGATAATGTTGATATTTTAAAAATAATTTCATGGAATAGATGATAGATGATCAAGTAATGAGATAGATAACGAAGAAATAGTAGTTCAAATTACGTGAGGGCATTATTTACATTGCGCTGAAATGGGATTTGTATTGCTTAAAAACAAGGAAAATTTAACATTAAAATGAATTAATAATACTATTTATTAAGTAAATGCAATTTACAATTATAATTTAAAATGAAGAGTTTTTATGAAGAACTCTGCGGTTTCAAATCTAATACTAAAGAATTATATTAATTCATGCAAGATGATACAGTCATACTTTAGAACTTTTTTATGAATTAATAAAGCATTCTGCTTTATTTCGTTGTCTTTTAAAATTATGTCCAGATCTGAGAATTTTTAACCTGTTTATTCCCGATGTCCCCCAAAATTCTTATGCTATCAGCGTGGGATTGGTTGTCATTTGATATCGCGAATTTAAACCATGAGGAAGAAAGCCGACTTTTAAGCCGACGACACCAAATTTTTGCCTTTTCTAATTCACAAAATGTAAGGAAATAGGCAAAGCGAAATGCAAAAGGAATGTGCATTAACACTTGCTTCCTAAAGACAACACTGGTTTTTCGCGCGTTAACGCAGTTTGTTCGTTTTTGGTTCTGGACGTAACTAATAAGCAATAAAAAACGTTTCTATTTTTAATGAAAAATATTTCGCCTTCATAAATTTTATTTATAAAAAGACTATCTACATTCTTACGAAGATTTAAATTATCCGCCTTACTTTTTTTAGACTTGGAAAGATTCGTTAATTTACCTTGTACGAGATAGCCAACAGTAATGTAATAATAATGACGTAACGATAATTTCTCCCATAAGTAATAATAGAGAGTTTTTGCATACCGTACGTTAGTTACCGTAGGACGTCCGTTAGCTTTTTCTCCCTAGCGCGCATGCTCATAGGAAACATTATTACAGATACGCATGCGCAATTTCCTATGAGCATGCGAGCTAGGGAGAAAAAACTAACGGACGTCCGAAATACGGTATGCAAAAACTCTCTAATAACGGACACGTGGAGTAATGTTAAGATGCGCAGCTAGAACGTTGAAAGACTCAGCTTTGAAATCGCTGGCACCGTTCGTTGAAATGATCAAAAACAAAAACAAAAAGAATTTTCAAAAGAAGAAGCAAAGAAGTTTCAAAAACAAGGAAATTGAGAGGCCAATTATGACAGTGTGTGAAGATTCTCATATTAAAAGTCAGGCTGCCATTTTTATGGACTTTCTCCCATACGACACACAAATGTAGGTCAGTTACCTCTCTAAAGTCCTTATGAAAGGCAATGCTCTTCCCTCTTCATCCATCAATGAGCTATTGGTAGCGTGTATCAGTGGAATACGAGACATCAATGTTCAACAAAATTAAATAACAAGTTTTTCTTCTAGTGTTCATTAATACTTATGAAAATTTCTACCATGCCCTTAATGCAATAAAATTATGTTAAAAAAATATTGAATTTTTTGGGATGCAGCATGATAAGTAGTTATAAAATTAAAAAATAAAATAAATAGGCATTCATTTGAAATGCGAGAAATAATTAATGAACTAAAACGAAAAATATTACTCTATACGAAATTCATCTACAATTTTATATCACGTACAGCCAAACTGAACAGATAATTATATTTTACATTTTTATTTAGAAATTGACTTACTGAACTTTTAACGTTTTCAAAGTTATCTTACCAAAATTGACTCAACAATTTATTAGATTGCTTTCTTTTGGTTGATTAAAAAATGTTTTCAACAGACTTCAATTTGGATGAGTGTACTTACCAAAAGTTTGAAGGACAAACCCTAACACTAATAAACGAGTTTATTCAAGAGAGCTTAATTATTAGAAAACTGTCACTGTTTTACATTTTTAGTGGTAATTCCAATGTTGCTGTGGTTATTGAACTTGGTTTATGTGTTTATAATATAGTGGGTGTTACATGAATTGCATATTGTTAATTTTTCAATCAATTTGTGGTGTTATAAAAGTGAATATAATTACAGTTTTATTATTTATTGATTAAAAAAACAAATTTACTTATGATAAATTAAAATTCATAATCAAATTACAATTTTTTTAACATTTATTCTGGTAATTTTAGAATAGAACAATTAAACATTATTTATTATTTATGTCCACTCTAAATTTAAAATAATGAGTGTGATTTGTCAGCACTGCTAGATTTAGAAGAGTAATTTTTTGATGGGAATAGGCTTGAAAAATGCAATCTAGAAGAAAGCAATTCTATGAAAAGTAATTAGTTCTATAAGCATTCGATGTAATCATTTGTTCAACTTATTAAACATATTGAATAGAGTTTATACTGGAAAAAACATTTAAAACAAATATTATTATCTTTTTTATTGCATGCGTGTATTAATTGAACTATATTTAGGATGCAAAAGAAATAAATATATGTAATGACATATGTTTTGCTCTTCCTGAATTCCCGACCTTACTGACCTCGCTTATAACCAATAATTTCGGTAGCTACACTAACCCCTATTAAACTTAATTCCGCATTTTCTAGTGACAGCTGTACTTCTATAATTCATTGCTACCTTGTGGCTCTCAACTCTCTCCAATGCAAGATATTAACCAGACCATTTTTAGTTATATGTTTTTAATTTTGTTCACTTTGACAGGAGATGCTGAATTTTCACAACTAATGAACGCGGCTTTTAACTCTATTGTTTTACTATACTATAAATTCCTTCAAAATGTTAATAAAATTAAGTAATTAGACTTCGGTCTTTTACTTTATAAACAAAATCCATTTGGCTTTCAACTATATCTATATCTCGTAGTAACTTCTGTGCTATACACACACATACACACGTATATATATATATATATAGATATATATATATGCAATAATCTTTCGAATATGGATTATCAAGTAATGACTTGTAATTTGGCTCTTTAAATAGCATTAACTATACTTGATTCTTACAAAAATGTAACTAAATAAGTAATTTATTAACCAGCACAATACTGACCTTAAAAATAACCTCAAAATATTTTCCTTGTACGTGATTGTAATGGTAATTTTTTTTTTTTTTTTTTTTTTTTTTTTTTTGTCTTATGAACATTTTTTAAATGAATTCTTTGTTGATCTCAAATTCTAAATGAAACGCTGGGTATAAATTTTAAAAATTTTAAATAAGTTAAAAGTAGTTCGTTTGTTTTTAAATAGAGCATTGCGGGGATTTATTTTTTGCTCCGGGGTGAAATACATAAAATGAGGAATTTCTTTTTATTCATTTCTGATAAATTTTTTAAGAACTTAAACTTAGGCATATATTATTAAAGTATATATTATAGTAAAGTATATGGTATAGAAGTTATAGTATTCAATGATACATTAAAATAATTGATTTTAATGAATATATCTTATTTCCTTTAAAAAACTATATAATAAATACTATATAAAAATAATTTTTTATTTTGTATTTTCTGCCTTCATTTCCTTGATTTTTGAGTTATATGAAAGTCAAATATTATGCTTAAATTATTTAATAAATACATTATTATTGAATTAAAAAAAATTTAATGAGATAATTTACTTTTTTTATGAATATACTAGATTACGATTTTAGAGATTCTGGTTAAAATAATTTTCTATTTGAATAATTTAAATTTGTTCAAAAAAAAGTAATAAAATTTGAAAAACAATTGAATGATTTTTTTTCTGAAACCTAGCACGCCAATTATTTTATTATACTAGAGTCATCAGATGCAGAAAATGAAAGATTCTTAGAATTCTGGTCTATTTTATTGTTTTAATTAGTGAAAATATCTCTATGAACAGATTTGCAGAGGGTGCGAAGAGGAGAATAAAGGGGTAGTGGATGAAATAAGGAAACCGCGAAGAAATAAATGAATAGTGCAGTTATTTATTATCATATACACAGGTCCCTTTTGAAATCAATGTTCATAGGCTCTTCTACAGTTATAATATTACCCACATCACTTATGACTCAATAAAGTCACTCATGCTTGGAGTACTGCGGCCTGTACTTACGATCTATCTGCATATAACTTTTCCGGTTTCAGTTTCCAGAGCGCTAGTTACTCGGCCATCATGCCCCATATAAAGCCTTACATTGTAAAATTTCACCCAAGATTTCATTTATTTTTGAATTTCATGCGTATAAATTTAATTTCATAGTGAGTTTATTGTTATATTCATATCAGCTTATGACTGAAAGTCATTGGAAGAAATAACATGCCATTACTATGGAACTTTTCCGTTCATAGCTTTACCGCTTTTTATACTGCAATAACTTCTTTAAAGTCATCTCTATTAACCATTACAAACAAGCGAAGTATTAATGCGTTTTATGTTAATTAGAAATTTATGCGTATTACATAAAACAATGGCAAGGAAAAGTATGAAAAATGTTCATATCCTCCCAAAGAACATTAAATTATTTTGATTAAACAATTTTTGTAACCCAGGGAAAAAGTTAAAATGAAAACATTACTAAATTTCACCAAAACATAATAGATATTTTTCTTCGTTGTACCTTTATCTATAGGAAAAAAAAATGTTACATTTTTTTACCCTTAAAATTTTATTTTTAGTTCTTATCAATCTTAATCTAAAACATTCATTATTAATGAAGAAATAAAAATATACCGCAATTCACCATAAAATGATATCTGTAACAATAAAATAACATATATAAATTTCAATCAATTTCCAAACTTTTTAACTTTTGAGGAAATTAAGCAATAGAAATAGTATGAAATAGTATGACACTTATTCTTTTCAAATATCTGTAACTTTCATATAAAGCTAACATAAATTTAAAAAAAACAAAAAAACACTGATGCTTATCATTTGCAAAAAAAAAAAAAAAAAAAATCCGATTTCTGATCCCTCAATTTTGAGATTTATATTCACCTATTTGCTTATCCAATTGTAGCTTCATATGCACAAGGAAAAGTAAAAATTGGTCTTATTTTGAAATATGATGTCCGAATTTGATTCCTCTTAAATTATTTTAACATTTAGATTTCCTTTTTTCAAAGACAATCATTCATTAAAATATCTTAAAAATGGAGAAAATTATAAATAGAAGATATTTCCCCGCCCCCCAAAAAATGTCTATTTCGACTTTGCGCAAGAACCTTCAATACCAGTACGCGGAAAGGTTAATTCTTCATCAAAAGTAAAACAAAATATAGGCGGGTTTTTTTTCTAGTAGTGTCGGGAAATTTTCCATGTCTGGTTTGCTTAGAAAATCAATCAATCTGATAAACAAATAGAACTAATTTTTTTCAGTAGAATCAGCACTGCTAATAATTATGAAATGTTTAAAAAGGCTTGACGAAATTTTTAAAAATAAACCTGGTCAAAGATTTTGCTCTCTGAAAAATAAAAGTTTTTCCAAATGTTCCAGTTTCAACTTTTTTTTTTCTCAAACGTAAGTAAAAATGTCAAGGTATGTCGTAATTCTGATGTGCTTTTTTTAATTTAATAAATCAGTAAGGCATGTCTGAGTTTGCTTCTACTTTTCTGAAATGTGATTGAATGAAATAAAGTGTAATAAATATCAACAAACAGAAGAATAAGTAATCAAAAATTGACCTACATAAATAAAATTGCATGACTAAATTGCTGTATTCAGATTTATTACCTTATGTTTAAAAAACCTGTAAATGCTGAAAGATATTTTTCAATTCCTTCTATTAGCTCACACTCTCCCTATATATATCTTGTTCAAATTTTTAATCATTAATAAAATACTTTTTATTCATCCACTCAATTTTTTTTTTTGAACTTGTAGTGGATGACACTTGATGTTAATACAGTTTTTCAAATACTAATTCAGTAATTAAATTTAATTAATTAATTTTAGTTTTTTTTAAATTTAAATTTCATATATCTACCAATAGATGGCGCCAGATAAACTTAAAAAAATGAATTAAAATTATTTATAAAGAACTTTCTACAATATAGTGAAAAAAAAAGTAGGAAATGACTTTATAAATTTTTGTTTTATATTACTTGTATTTTTCATATCTTGAAAGTTACTCTCATGTTAGGCCAATTAATTTGCAGGCTCAATTAAATAAACATGTGTTTCAAAAGGGATATAATTTAATGTTTAGTGTTGGTTTCGCTATAACGCTATACAAAAACTCCTAATGTGTTTTATGAAAGTTTACATTACTAAATTTTGAAATGTATTATAAATCCTGTAGCAAAGCTCATCAAAATCTCCTTTTTCGTTTCTATAAAGAAATTAAGTCTAGTGTGTCAGTAAATTGTCAGTAAATATTCTACAAATGACCAAAATGCATATTAAAACTTATATTCAAAATCATTCGTTTGTATTACTGCATGTAGCATATTTTCAAGGTGAAAATCTTTCATAGTATACAACGGATGGGTGTATCTACATTGTAAATCCCATAGCTAAGAACAAAAATTACACGTTCCACTATGTAATTCTTCACAAGGCAAAATTTTTGAATAATAAGTAGCTGAAAACGAGGTAAAAAGTCCGCGCAAAAACCCAAAACTTCTTTTACGAGTGTGATTGGAATGCAAAATAGATTGAACTAACAGATCCTTAACAGAGAGTCTTCAACTCGGCATGGATACGAATGAGTTTAATTTCTTTTTTTTTTTGTCAATAAATGGGAACTATATCCCATGAATGTCTTTTTTAAAATGTAAACTTTTAAAGAATATATGAGAATGAGATAATAATGAGGATAATTTTCGATCTTCAAAAACGCTAAAAAATATGATTAAAATCTATTGTAGCATATAAAATTCAAAGCTAAATCTAGACCATCTTATTTAATGCATTTAGGTAAAAAATAGAGCTCGTGAGCAGGAGGAATTTTGAAAGATCTAATGGGTATGTTTTTCAAAATTGAATGGAAAATTAGAAATTAAAATCAGGTTCAAGATAGGAATTAATGAGATTGGTACGATGAACACAGACTTGGAAAAACTAAAATACTTTTTAAAGGATTACTAAATCTAATTGGTGAATTTTAAAGTCGAAGGTTTTATCACAGAGCGAAGAAAACATATTGCTTTCAAAAAAATAAATTCAGCAGCACTGGAACATGGAGTGTTTCTGCCAATGATGATGGTATTTAGTCAATTTACTGGGGAGTTCTACAGAAGGATTTAATATTCTCAGTACATCTCCTTTGTATTTACAATATGCTTTCATATTATGTTTAATATTCTCAGTACATCTCCTTTGTATTTACAATATGCTTTCATATTATGTTTAATATTCTCAGTGCATCTCCTTTGTATTTACAATATGCTTTCATATTATGTTTAATATTCTCAGTGCATCTCCTTTGTATTTACAATATGCTTTCATATTATGTTTAATATTCTCAGTGCATCTCCTTTGTATTTACAATATGCTTTCATATTATATTTAATATTCTCAGTACATCTCCTTTGTATTTACAATATGCTTTCATATTATGTTTAATATTCTCAGTACATCTCCTTTGTATTTACAATATGCTTTCATATTATGTTTAATATTCTCAGTACATCTCCTTTGTATTTACAATATGCTTTCATATTATGTTTAATATTCTCAGTACATCTCCTTTGTATTTACAATATGCTTTCATATTATTTTCCATAAAACGATTGTAAACCCTTAAATTCTTCTGTTATGCAAAAAATATATTATTTTTGCAGTAATGCTATGCGTGTCTTGTCTGCAGTGAAAATTTTGCTCACAATTGAAATCCGTGATCCGTTGAAAATTTCATTTGAAATGGCAGTGGAGTGTTTTTTTTTTTAAAGTTAATTTGGTTGACTTGCATATTGGTGGTTTTAATGAGCGCAGAGGAGGCTGTCGTAGGTCATACTCAGCTGTTCAATTAGCTAGCAAGACAGCACTTTTATTCTTTGATTACACGGACGAAAATTCAATGTTGGACGATGCTGTAATTATAGTTAAAAACTAAAATACTACACATTCCTGTAAAAGTATCGGATATCAAAACCTTTAAAATGCTAATAAACTACAAATAAATGTTTTCGCATTTGAAGCATTAATTTATCCTTTTTAATAAGTAGCAATAAGTTTAAAGAATTGGATTTATTACCACACAAGGGTAATTTTTATCTGATTTGTATTTTCGTTGTCTAAAAGATAAGCATTTTAATCATTATTGTAAATTATGCTTAACAAGTTTTGTTTGACTTGAAACTTTATTACTTCATCAAGAATTAAACAAAGACTATATCAACAAGTATTTATTCCTTCAGTTGCAACAGTCAAGATCGTTTTGTAATTTTCGCTAATTTTGAATGTATGTTAAATAAAGCAGCATAACATATTTCGAGTATATCCTATTAGCTTACATATGTGATGTAAATTTGTACGACATTGCATATGTAACAAGAATACATACTAGAATACTAGTAGAAATTTATCAACATTATTTCTCGAAAACATGTTTCACGGACTGTAGTTCAAAATAAAATTTAAAAAAAAAAAAACATTTTTTTTGTCTAGAAATGTTTATGTGGGGATCAAATACATATATTTGGATATGATTATTACATTATTGTGACTAAATTTTTCCTTCTACATCCTTCAATTTTTGTTATATTATTTCAAATGTAGATTCTCTTTCAATGTGCTTCTGTTTTAAACTGAGCTGGAAAAATTATTTGCTATAAGTTTTGTTTCTGCTTCTAAATACTCAAGTTAAATGACGAAAAAAAAATGCAAAACCTGTGATCATTGATTATCTGCTTCTACTGAATTCAAAATAAAATCTGCAACAAGACGAACAAAAAATTTGCCTTCATACTTAAACTTATATTTGTTTAAATAGGATGTTATTTCTATAGATCAGTCGACTGGTAGCTTTTTTTACAGTCGTCAAAATCCTGTCAATTTCCTACATCATATTCGATCTATTGAAATGCATTTAGCATTGTCAAACCATTAGCTCAAGCTATTCAAGCATATCAACTTTCATCATCTTGCCGATCCCATCTTAAGAACTGTTTGCTGATGTATTACTACAGAGATATGCAAGTTTGTTTAACCTACAATTATCTCATTTTCTTAACTGTAACGAATCGCTCCGCTTACTTCTGCAATCAACCACATTATGTTTTGGATATAACCTTTCGTGGCACTTTCGTTTAAATTCCATATGGTTGAGAGGTTATTCAATAATGACCTTTTCATAATCACCTTTCACCTGACATGATCCTTTTCTAAGATGAGAAACTCGTCAAGGCACTTCATATTTTTTGCGTTCTAACTTTCTTACACACGGGGGCCTGAATGGCCGAGTGGCTAGAGCTCTGGCGCTCGGTACCACAGGTTTCGGGTTCGAGTCCCGGTGGTGCCATGGATGTTTGCAGTGGTTCGGAATCCACTTTAAACTGTAGGTCCCGGTCCTAATAGGATCGTAAAGCGTTGTGGGGGCATTGTTACTCCGCGTCCGTATCTTCAAGTTACATGAGCCCCCTGTTTAATGCAAAGTGAATAACGTCTGTGCAGCGCTTGCTTTAAGGCATCCAAGATAAAGCTGTCTAAGTGTTTGCCAGGTGCATTAGAACAAAAAAAAAATCTTTCTACGCACTGCTTGATTATTTTTTTTCATGTGGACTAGGAGAGAGACTTTGCATTTTGTAAAACCTCCGCGAATTTCGTTAAAAAAAACGACTGAGTTTTTAACTCGCAGCTTTCTAGGCTCATTGGAATGTGATAAGTTTTCTATCAATGCTTTGCCATGCATTTAAAGGGTTAAAACTCTCTCGCATCACACATCTATTCGGTTTCATTGATCTACAAGGAAAACCATTCTTGGAGACTGGTCTAAGCTATTCAAAACGTTCAATTTTACATCTCAACTAAGTTTCTGTCAACCATTTTTCCTGAGTCAGCACTCACTATTAGCTCTATGAAAAAAATAATTCCATAACTTTATAGGGCTGATCTAAATTCCTGTATGACTATCAAACGGCCTAAAAAGTAACATTAACCCAATATTATATATTGGGTATTGGTGTATTGTTTATTTTGTACTAGAATCACTCAACTATATACAACTTACTCACTCCAACAACCTACCAACCGGTGAGAATGAAAGGTTATTGCTTTCCGGGAGGACCTTTTCCAGTTGCAGGTTGTATGAAAGAAAACTTCGAAATACATTAATACACTCATGTCCATAAATTAAGGATAATGAAGTTCAGGCAAAGAAAGAGACAGAAGCAAAACAAATTTGACTTATTTGTAAAGTCTATTTATTAAACAAAAGGTAAAGAGCAAAAAAGATGCTATATGTTTGACATAATTAATAAAAATTGCGATTTTTACTCTCTGGAGCAAATTTCAAAACAGAACCTATTTACAAAAAACAGTATAACATTGTTAGTAAGATGGTCAATAAGGAGTATGTCTCCCGGATGATGCAATATAGGCCTTACAACGCCTAGGCATGCTGAGTATCAAATTATCAATCTGATCTTGGGGAATATTACACCACTCATCAAGCAATGCCCTCCGAAGTTCCGGTTGACAGGTGGGAGGGGGTTGACGGGCTGCAATTCGTCGGCCAAGCATATCCCACACATACTCTATTGGATTCAAGTCCTGTGAGTATGCTGGCCAATCCATACGGGTGATATCCTCCAATTGAAGGCATTCGTCTACAATGTTTGCACGGTGAGCACGGGCGTTGTCATCCATAAACAGAAATTCAGCACCCATGGCGCCCCGAAACAAACGTACATGTTGTTCCAGAAGGACATCCCGATAGATGTGACCTGTCATCGTTACACTCTGAACATGCAGGTCAGTTCTGGAACCAAGAATAATTCCTCCCCAAACGAGCCATCCTGCACCACCGTAACGGTGTCGTTCAATGGTGTTTTCTTGGTGGTAACGGGTACCTGACGCTCTCCATATGAAAGTCCGGCGAGAATCAGACTGCAAACTAAACCTGGACTCGTCGGAAAACATCACACCAGACCACTGTTGCGGTGTCCACAATGCATGCTCTCTACTCCAGGTTAATCGCAGGCGACAGTGAGTTGCGGTAAGTGGAACACATCTGCCAGGCCTACGTGCATATAGACCAATGTGCCCTAAGCGTCTGTACACGGTCTGCCTTGAAACTGTCGTACCGGTAGCTGAAAAGAGCTGACGAGACAGGTCTGATGCTATGCTCCGTCTGTTTCTTTTGGCAGTAACTGCTAAATACCGGTCCTCATTCGGCAATGTAACTCGGGGGCGACCTGTGCTGTAACATCTACTCACATTACCATCATCTCGGAATCGTTGCCAAAGCCTGGAGATGACACTCTGGGCGATTCCAAGTTCCTCGGATACTTCCAGCTGGGTACGTCCACATTCCAGTCGTCCGATAATTCTACCACGTAAAAAATCATCCAAATGCTTCCTTTGTGCCATAACTATGCGGTTATTGCACTGAAAGGATTTTAAAGCGCTTGTGAACAATTTTACTTCTTTGTCACCATTCCTTATATACCCCTCTCTTACACTCTGGTCATTGTGACGTACTATCCGCGCCATCTGGTGGTTTCCTGTAATTTGCATATTCTTCTTCAAGATGTGTGTGATAATTCTACAGGCGAAATTTTTATTTTAGAGTTCAATTTCTGTGTGATTCTGAATTATCCTTAATTTATGGACATGAGTGTAGATTCCGAGACATGCAATATTTGAAATTCAGTGCCTGTTAGATATTTATTTCATTTGAATCAATTAAAAATTATTTCCATAGTTCGCCCGATCACCAGTTTGTCACTGATTGATAGTTTGTTAGATAACTTTGATCTACACATGGAACAACATAGGAGATTAATCGATTATTATTATTGTAAAATATTGTACATTGTATTAATATTAATATTGTAATATTGTACATTGTATTAATATTAATATTGTAATATTGTACATTGTAATAATACAATATTGTAAAATATTGTACAAAATTATTGTAAGCATACTTCTATCAAGTATTCTTACAATAATTTTGGAATGAGATGTTGTAGGGCATTATAAGTAACCTGTATGACTTACTGTCCCAAACAGATGACAAATATAGATCTGTTCCAAACAGATGTCAAATATTGTATTTCTTTTATGTATGATAAATTATCTTCTTGATTTCATTTTATAATAAATTAACTGTATTGTAACATCTCGGCCTATACTAGACTTACAACGGCTTCAAGAAGGGCCACTTTCAGGTTCAGGTTTTCAATTTATTCACAATGTTTATTTATTGTATATCATTGTATATATATATTTACAAAAAAAAAATGAGAATTAAAGATAAATAGATTCGCAAGTGCAATTCATTCAAGGTCGGAGATTTTCAGAGATCTCGAGTCTACGACTAATCTAATGCACTGTTCTGCGGCAGACCTTAATAATCACACGGCGTGATACATGAAACCCCAAGGGGCTCACTTTGGAAACAGGCGGAATCTCTGACCTGTTCAATCATTTCACAGAAAAAGAGAAAAACAGTACTTCTTGTTGACTCGTCGCAGAACTACCTCTCCTTTTCCAGAAACTTCCCTTTAAGAAATTCTGTCAAAGTGAGTCAGCTTCCTTCACTTTTAATTGGAGTGGACACTTCCTCAGCCCATGGTCTATCACCAATCATGATGTAGAAACTCATCAAGTAATCCATATCCCATCTGTAATTGTTTTGGTCGAAATTGAAGGTCGCACAGACAATTGCTAATTTCATTATGTATGATTATCCATGACACTGATTATCTGTTACAGATTTGAGTTACAGGTTGTACTCATTAGTATAAAACACTAATTGCATGTACTATACGACACTTCTTATCTGCTGACAGATTTGAGTGATATGTTGTTATTATGCACTTGTTAAAGAATATACATTTCTTTCCCCTAGGAACGAAATGCTATGTCCTTCACGAGGGAAAAATGCTACAGTATTAATATTATAAATGCATATGCAAAATTCGAATTAGTTCTGACATAACAATTTAGTGTGAAGATTAGCCTTGAACTACGAGATTACCAATACTGACATTTTCTTTTGAATAATGGCTTAGAATTTCTTCTTCTTCTTCTTTTTTTTTTTTTTTTTTAAAGTATTTTAGATTTTTTTTATTTATTTTTGGTTGTATTATTTTATTTTAAGCATTTTATATTTTTATTTAATGTCTAAAATTCCATGTCTTGCTGTTTTCTTTATTTCAACCGTGTTTTGCATAATGTAAACTTAAAAAAAAAATGTATTAGAGGGATTTCTTTTGTAATTTATCTTATTGTGGGATAAGGAATGATTAAATTTAGTGAGACTGTATAATATGTAAAAAAAAAGTTTCTCATATATTGTTATGATTTCTAATTTTGTAATTTTCACTCACATTCCTCATCAGCAAAATCCATCGAAGTAAATATAACCTGACTGAACAATGATAGCTTATCCTAAATTAAAAAATACTAAATGAAATTTTTTCTAATATTTGAGTATTTACTTTTATTAATAGTACCATGTGTTGGGTTCTTGCATTATTTTAAAAAATGCTCTTTTGTTTAAATTTTATTCCATATTATGATTTCCTTCCTTAAATTTTCAGTTAAAATAATTATACTTCATTAAAAACAAGTAATAATAATCCATGCTTAAATAATTTTATTTTCTTCTCCTTTTAAAACAAGAAAAATTTAATCTGTTACTAAGAATGTGTTCATGACCTTCTAGAAACAATAAAAAAATTGTTCCTGTTAGGAATCGATGCGTAAAACTGTATTCGGTATTTCAACAGCAATGTCAACGGAAAAGAAAATATGTCTCACATTTTCTTTTTCTATCAAACACTTAGTATTATGTCAAGTGCAAATATTTGTGATTCGTTTGACGAAGAAACGCCTTTCACGGTTGTGATAGTCAATTGGCAGTTAAACAATATAAAGTTACAGAGCAAATGTCGGCTTCTTTAATTTCAAGTTTTGAAAACTTCAGTGTAGTATTTTATTTTTCTTAATGGTTGATTCCAGTCTAGCTTTTGTTTATTTAATAAAAATCTGCATTTCCTTGTTAGAAATTATCTTGCTATTTAAGATATAGGGTGGTAGTAATTAAACTTCCCCTATAAACAACATCCGTTAGTTAAAACGGCTGTACGGATTGTAACCACATTTGGTATCTATACACGAGATTTGCAGAAAGAATTTCGAAAAAAAAAAAGGGGGTTCAAAAATATACAATAGGTGGCGATTTTCTTGAAAAAACATTAAATTTAACAAAATAAACGACAAGCAGGGAATACATGAACAATTTTTCAGAAAAAGATTTATAAGTAGTAAAATTTAAAACATAGAAAATCCTTCGGCTCTAGGGAAAACAATCTCGAGGCCTACAAAAAGAAAGAGCTATGTAACTCAGGTTTGGATATAAAACATTAGCAGGTTGGTTTAATTTGTCGCTCTACGGTCATTTTTTGCACACTTCTAATTAGACCGAGACCTATAGTCTAATGTGGATTCCGAAACACTAATAAACATCCATGCCACCGCCAGGATGCGAATCTGAAGCCTGTAGTACCAAAGGACAGAGCGCTAACCAATTGGCCATCAGGCCGCCCCCTTTATTAGAGCCATCATTAGAATTATTACTTTTCCTATTATCCCTTCATTTCAAATAGGGGATTGGTTTGGTTTGTCTCTCTACGGTCATTTTAAGCCCATGAAGGCTAATTAAACAGAGACCTACAGTTTAACGTGAATTCTGAACCCCTAACAAATATGCATGTCATCGCCAGAAACATTAGCAGAAGTTTTCATGATTAATTTCGATGTTTTCGGCTGTCATGAAGACAGTATTTTTAGTTGAACGTGCTTTATTGGTAAAGCTGAGGTACGAAAAAGAAAGTCGTATAAAGAAATTACTGTGTGGACTAATGTCTCTAAAGATGTCTGGACCTTGACTGTGATATCTGAAGAGACCGGGATATAAGGAATATAAGGAGTTCAACCTGAAAGAACCTGTCCTACCCGTGGTTGCGGATGTCTTCAAGACATCGATTGTTGAACAGTCAGAGACATTTCACTTTGAAGACAGTATCACAATAGACAGGCTTTCCTCATAGCATCCTTAGAAAAGTGCTCTGAAACATGATGCATTTCTTCCCGTACAAAAGTTATAACATCCAACCAATGCTTGATAGGGACCAATCACAATGGTTCGCATTCGCAGTTCGTTTTTTCAACAGAATGGCTGACGATCCGTCATGACCGTGGAATATTTTGTGGTGCGATGAGGTTCATTTCTACCTGAATGGCGCAGTCAAACACGGAATTGGGATAAGGAAAATCAGCAGTGCACGATGGAATTCTCCTACATTCTCAAATTTAACTGTCTGATCATGATTAACGGGGACATTCATCATTGGGCCATTTTTCTTCTGATAAATAGCTGCATATGGTTCTCTCACATGTTCTGTTACGGGACATCAGAGCCTGACATGCTGCAAACGTACGCAATGACAGCACTGTTTATATCGACGATTTTCATGCAAGATGGCCATATATTAACAACTTTTCTCCTTCACAGATGAAACTTAATTACCCTTAATAATCCATGGCCACCATTTTCGCTGGATGTAACTCCATCTGATTTTTGGTTATGCGACCTTTAAAAACATCGGGTTTATTGTGCAGATGTTGAAAAGTTGGATGAATTAAATCAACGCGCACTATCTGTCATTATTGTTTCCATGAGCATGAAGTTAGGAAAAAAAATACTGACTGATCAATTGGCAAAATTTGTTATTTGATTTCTATACCTTTATTTAATGTGGTTCGATAAAAGGTGATCAAAAGCAATTTAATAAACATTCAAATTGTTTATGAACACGGCGTTAGTCGTTTATTTATTAAATTTTAACTTTTTCCTTGAAAAGCGCCCTAGTGGATATTTTGAACTTTTTTTTTTTTTTTAATTCCTTGAGCGCATTTTGTGTATAGTCTGTATACTAAATGTGGTCACAATGACATTCACCCTTTTTATCGGGGAAGTTTAATTATAATCACCCTGTATACTTAATTCATTTTTAAAATTTTTAAACCATTCTCAAAATTTTAATTCTTAAAACAGTTTTCTACAAAGATTTATCTGGAAAAAAAAATTTGAGAAATCGTTTTACAGTTTTTTTTTTTTCCACATAAATTGAGAAAGGTATCTTTGAATTTAGAAAACAATGGATTTAAAAGTTCAGTTGTCAAAATTATACGTTTTCAAAAGATTTCATTTCTCTTTTACTAAAATGTATTATGTATTGCATATTATTATTACTCACAAAATTAAATGTGGTAAAAAAATCCAAATTTAAATTCAAATTACCTTTCAAAATTATTTGAAAATTTTAAAAATGTTATGAACAAAAAAAAAAATATTATGCTGAAAAAAGAGAATTATTAAATTCCTAATATAAATAAAGAGGGGGGGGACAAACAGTTTTGGATCGGTTTTACTGCCATATTTTTAAAGATATAAAATTGTAAATTTTATTTACATTCTAAAAATTTCATATTAAAATGAATTATAACAATATAACAATAACACAATAACTGCATTATTTTTATCAAGGAAATCAAGTTAAATATATTACGAATCAAGTTATCAAAATAGGAAATCAAGCTATTATATTCAAGTTAAATATATTATATAATTTAATTTTTCCTTAATTCCGGAAAAATTATTTTTTAGATGGAAGGTGCAACACATCTGAGTCAAATACCTTGGTATATACCTTCCCATCATGATACCTTGATTGACTTGACTGTCAATATGAAAAGCTCAAATATGTTATTATAATATTGTTGGAGGACTTTTGAAAACAATGGTAGAAACGCATGTCATTACTGAACTCGAGAGTTCGTTCTGTTAAACATCACCCTATGAGCGTCAACACTTGTTAGTGAAACAGGTATTGTAAATATACAATTAAAATACAATATGTAATTTGTAAGTATTTTTTGTTGTAATTTGTAGTAATTGTTTTCAATAAGATAGTTGTTAAATGCTTTTTGCTCGTAAACAAATTTACATCTTGAAGTTTATGGAACTTTTTTTCATACACAACTTTTCCAGAGGCAATTTTTTTTTCCTTTTCTGATTGATGTAATAAATATATTTACTTAAAAATCCTTTAAAATCAATTATAAATATTTATTTAATTAGTTTTCCCTTTGTTTATTGGTAGGCTTTTGTGTTTCATTTATATATACCACCGACGAATTATGGCATTGCACCGTAAAATAATTTAATATTGGTCTCTCATCGGCATATCGTACGGGGTAAAACTCTGAAGCGGTCTGATGGCCAATTGGCTAGAACTATGGTCTTTGGTACCACAGGGTTCAGGTTCGAATCTAGTTGTGGTATGGATGTTTGTGAGTGGTTCGGGATCCACATTACTGTAGACCTCGGTCTAATTAGTCTAAAGTATGCACAAAATGACCGTATAGCAACAAACTAAACCAATCATCAGGAAACTACTAGTCATTTCCTAATAACTTTCAAATTCATAAGAACTAGTAAAATATTACAAATTACAAGACCAGGTTAGAGTGTGCAAAAAATGGCAGTAGTGCGATAAACCAAAGCAAAACCCTGAAAAAACTTAGAAAGCAGTTGTTTGTTTCAACGTGTATAAGTTCTTCATACCGAAAATCATCAGTGTCTCTTATCTTCTGAAAGCTGTGACTTCAATTTACGACGGTTAATGCTAACTTCGAACGTTACCACTGTGCCATGGGTGGGACAATTTTATTTATTGATCTTATATGATTCATGTTTCGATTCAGAAATTAGATATTTTTCTTTCTTATGTTTTTTAAAGCAAACCTAATATGAAATTAAAAATTATGATTTAGCAAATATACAATATAGGTTAAACAACAGAATAAGACAGTGAAGCATCAAGTTTTTCAACAAAGATATGGCTCACCAGCAGATTAACAGAACTGATGGTTTATTTTAAAGTCCTATAATGAATTAGTTAACCTGTTTTTTCCAGCTGTTTGAAAAGGATGCTCTGTGTTTCAAAGATATATGTTGCTTTCTGGTGAAGCAGAACGAAGTATAACAAGGATATTTATCATGTACAAGAGGATTCGACACTTATAGAAAATCGATTGTTTGAACAGATTGATACAAAAAGCTTGGGGTTATTTTTTTTTTTCGCTTCAAATATTTCACTCTGCTATAAACAAAAGTAATTGAAAAATTATTTTCAAAATTGATCCTTTGCTTAGTTTTGATAATATTTATGCATCTATTTAAGTATACGAAACAAATGTTTCTAAAATCTGAAATTATATAGCAAATTATCAGATTTTACATTCATGCTTTAAACATGCAAATACAGAATACAAAAATAGCTTCAACTTAAAATTGTTGCACTTTTATCTTTAGTATAATTTAATCCTATTACTCATTCAAAAAGTCACTAGAGCGTTAAATGAATGCTTTAAAATATGCTAAATTTTGTCTGGAGTTCGTTGGAGAAGAATCCATTTTTTGTGTCAAGTTTGCGACACTATCCGCGTAGAATGTTTATAGTAGTTTAAGTTATATATCATTCAGCTCTAATTTTAACTTCTTAACATCAATTTGTGGCACAGATATCTTTAATTTACGTGAATGTTTTTCAATATTTTCGATGTACCAACGGAAAAAATTTTGTATTTTAATAAGAGTAAGCTGTTCTCTCATTTTAAACAAATATGAAATATTCTTGACTGAAATGCTAACGAATATTTGTCACAACATTTTAAAACTTAATTTTTATTGTTTTATCATTGCATAATTTAATCTATTTACAGCACATTTAGATAGTAATTAAAATGACTAAATTTCTCCACTATTAATAAACATTTTCTCCATTAATATATCATCATTGTTTAAAATATCTGAAATTAAATTAATAAAATTAGTGCAACGTTACTTATTTTTTGCATACATGTTTTCTATTGAAATGTGATTAACAAACCACACTGGTTTCCAAAAATTAATGAATTTCACGGACTAAAATAAGTAAATTTTTATAAAAACTAAGTTTTATGTATAAAGAATCATCATTATTGAAGCAACAGCCCCATTGTGGGCCGAGGCCGTCTGCCCACTGGCAGATTATGGGAATAGAGATGTTTTTCTTTTTTCAGGGTAGGGTTGTTAGTCTTACGCTCAACAGCCTATTAGACCGGTACCTACGGTTTAAAGTGGATTCCGAACCACTATAAACATCCATGGCACAGTCAAGACTCGAACCCGAAACCTGTGGCACCGAATGACCAGACACGCAGCCCTCAGGTCCCATAAAGAATAATGAAAAATATGGTATGAAAATTAACAGAGCTGCTGTCATTTACCAATACGTAGCTGAAAACAAACTTTAAAAGCATTTGAAGTACTTAAACACATCAATGGACTTATCTGAGTTCAAAACGCTATCATTTTGAATAGGGAGCGCCTCTGTCGTGCCCATTTAGATATTAGAAGTAATATTATTACGTATTGATGCTAATCACACATTTAATTCAGATACAAGAATTTTTTTTTTTTTTTTTTAATATTTTCAAAACAAAAAATGAGCTTTTTCTTTTTCTTTAAAGCCTAATTTGTGAAGCACTAATGGATTAATGTTTTTTTTCTTAATTTCATTCATTTCCAATGAATAGAGATTTCACAGTAAAAAAATTTATTTATTTTTTCTATGTGATTAGGAGGGGGCCTAATGGTCGAATAACTAGCATGGCACATGTTTCGAGTTTGAGTCCCGGCGGTACAATGGGTGTTTGTAGTGGTTCGGAATTCACTTTAAACCGTAGGTCTCGGTCTAATATGACTGTTGGACGTCGGATTGACAATCTCATCCCGTAAAAAGAAAAACATTTCCTGTCTAGAAATCTGCCAGTAACTAGGCAGACGACTTTGCCCTACCATGGTGCTGTTGCGCCACTGATGATGATCTATTTAGGAACCCACTTATAGCTTGCCAGCGTAACGTTTCCTTGGATAGCGCTTAGGGTACCCTAAATAAAGTTGCTTAGCTCACTGCAAGTAGGAAGATATAAGCCTTGAGGATATTCGTTTCAAAACTCAGTTACAAAATGTGGGTTCAATGCAGCGCTTCTTAAGGTACATCCACCCATCGTCCACATACTGAACTTGCTACTTAATAGCCATTCTAGGGGAGGATGGCATCAGATAAAAAAGCGCCGTATTGGAATACAAAACCAGTTATAGTTAACGGAATATCAAACATGTAATTTTTATCCCATGTTTGATATTCCGCCCTGTCCTCATTTTAAAATGATACTTCAAGAGATTTTTACCTATACAAGTATTTGTGAGTGTTACGTCGAAACCCTGGTCCCCCTGCTTAGGGGAGGTCAACGCCCTATGCCCAGAAAAACACCCTGTCTGTGGGGTGTCTGGCAGGGTAGAGAAAGAATGTAAGCCTCAGTTGAACTTCTGTAACCAACGAGAAAGGTTGCGTGTGGCAGTCCATTTCGAGCTTGATGGCTGCCTAAATAAAGGAGATTAATAAATTACAATCCATTATCAATTAGTCGTGTGTGTGTCGAATATTATTTGAGTTTATTTTTGTATTAGTGAGCTAGCGAACAGTGAATATTGATAAAAAATATGTCATGAATTTGACTTACTAATAAATATGATTGCAGCAGGTCGTCTCTTTATATGTTTCTTATACAACCATTCAATTAAATGTATTCAGTTTCTCATATCCTAAGCCGTTATATTGCAGGAAAAGGAATTTCATGTGAAAATATTTTTAAAAAATTGTAAGCTGTGATTATTTAATCCATTTTATTCCTCCCATGGAGTTATTTGTTTGTAAACAAACTCATTACCTACGATGTGAAACTCTTTAGGGAATATATCCATCAATTTTCTCATGACTGGTTTTTTTTCCTAGTATTAATAGTGAAATGTTTCCTCTGACTTAGCTTCTTATTGAAGCGTGATTTGTACGTATTTACCTATGTTTTTCTGTTATCGGAGCAAATACATATAATTTACATAGAGAAACCAGGTATTTCAGAAAAATATTGCTGATTAACTGTTCCATTTTTGGCTGTAATTGGAAGTTATTTCCATGCAAAGTAATACATACAAATTAACGTTAGCCGGTCTATTCAAAACTTAGAAAGTATATAAAGACATTTTTTCCGTACATCCAGGGACATTGTGTTCTATTACTATGTGCAACCTATGTATGAGAGGAAGGAGGGAGAGAAGTTAAAGTCATTAATTTCTGAAAAAGCTTTCAAAATAACTGTTTCCAAATTTATGTGTGAGAAACCCAGAAAAATTCACTTGGTTCTTCTGTCAATACTGAAAAGCAATAGCAGAAAATTACAATTATCATCAAGTCTCCTTTTTTAAAGCAGTGACTGCAAGGAATGCAGTCGGCCTATTCGATACTAGCCTTCCAGTACGCTAGCTACGTACTTTAGCACAGAACATGAATCGCTTTAATATCAAATAATTAATTTAATAATTTGAATATCATATATCTAATGTTCGATGCCATGTTTCATAAAACGAGAGAGACTCGATGGCGTTTGTAATGTTCAGCATTTTGTACCGTTAGTCAGACTACCGGTGGGAGTTTTCTGGGTTTCCCCCCCATATGATACGGAAATGCTGAGTAGTTCCCCTTAAAAGTCCTCCTGGAAGGCACTGCCCTCCTTTTCAGTCACTCGGAGCCAAGTCAGACTTCTACCTACGGGTGCTCCATCACAATAGAAACTGCGCCCCCTACCCTCCTTCTATACGAACACTTGAGTTCATGGACTTGGTCTAGATGCTGCTGTCGACCAAGTGGGATAAGAAATAACAATATTGAATGGTTTAGAGCAGTCTAGAGTTATCAGCATGTTGAGTTTTCGAACTTCGAGAACTCTGATCGAA